>OU342632.1:41715591-41957666 GCA_910589415.1 Malachius bipustulatus | reverse complement strand
GGTTGTTTTTTTATTGTTGTGTCATTATTGTTTACAATGTCAGCGTCGAATGTGACACATCAGTTTTATAATCAGTTATTTCCAAAACCCTATAAGTTGTTCTAAATAAGTTCTTTAAAAGTTATTTCAAAACCAAATAAGTTCTTTTTGAAGCCCATTCAGTTCTTTTTAGAGAACAGACATCCTTTTCAGAATTTTGAAATTATTTTTGGCTTTCCATTTTCATTCTGCAAACGGTTTCAAGTGCCATTATGGATAATCCTACATCAAGTACAAGTGAGAGGATGTCTCCTCCAAAGAAACGGGAAGAAAAGAGTGTCATCTACTAGATTTTGGAAAAACTACTCTATATGCGTACTTCACCAATAATTGAAGAACATATTCCAATCGAACAAGGTGCGGATTTAGACCAAACAGGGACTGCTGTTGTATGTGATAAAGTTAGTTTCAACCATTGAATCAACAAAAACTGAAAAATGCTGTTTATAATACTGTTTGAAAAAATTGACTTATCCACAAATTATACAGGGTGATTCATGAGTGACCTTACATAGACCAATGGTGATAAGCGGACTTCAAGGCGGGTCGAAAACCATAAAAGAAATTTTTTTTGTGTGATTAGTTAAGAAGTTACAGGGTGTTTTATGTCTCAGGTACAAAACTTTGATAGGCGATATTTCTGAAACGGCTTGAGATATTTTGTAGAAATTTACTAGGAATGGTGCATTCCGGAAACTCATCAAAACCGCATTCTGAGTTAATTAAAAATCCAGGGCCGGACTTGAAAATTTTTGCCCCCATGGTCTTTGTTGAAAAAGTTTATTTTCTGACCGTGCTACTGAAAAACTGTCATCGAATTTGAAAAGATAAGAAAAAACTCTTTAGAAATCATTCCTCAATTTGAACGGCACACCCAAACCGTCTCGAAAAAAAATGTCAAAGTAAAACTTCTCAGTAAATTATCGTTTTCGAGCAGACATATTTTACTTAATGTTCGTCTGAATTCCTTCAAATTTATTTTTTGACTTGTTTCTGTGGGAAAAATGTCAGTGTAAATTAAATGTTATCAATAATAATGTTATAAACGGTTCTCAAAATGTCCTTTACCAACTTCAATACATTTCCTGCAGCGTTTCCATAAATTTTGGTTTGCTTTTTGAATTATTTGCCTGTTGTTTCTAATTTCATCAGCAACTACCAGTATTCGCGTCCTGAGCTCCTCTCTGGTACTTACTTCCGTTTTTTAGACTTCCTGCTTCATATGGCCCCATAGGTAATAGTCTAAAACAGTGAGGTTGGGGGACCTAGGTGGTCAGGAATGAGGGCCGCCGCGCCCGAACCAACGATTGGGGTACTCATTGTGGAGATGCTCTCTGACTTGTCGAGAAAAATGCGGTGGTGCCCCATCTTGCTGGAAGGAAAGAGCACGCCCGTTCACGTTCGCCTCTGCAAGCAAGCCGGGCAAAAAGACTTGTAGGAAAAGTAAATAAATTTCCCCCGTGAGCCGCCCAGCAAAAAATGGGGTTAGGGTATCATTTGTAATGCCACACTGCACATTTATAGAAAATCTGTTGCGAGTTCTTCTGAACAACAGAGCGCGGATTTTCATATGCCCATAGGTGGGAGTTTTTTTTATTCGTTACACCATCCCGCGTGAACTGAGCTTCGATCAGTACACAAAATTCTACGCAGTCCATTCAATGGAACTTCATTGAATGGTTGAAGCCTCTGTACGCTTTGTACGTGACAGGGATGCATCCGCGCTCTTCTTTTTTTTTTCAAGGTTCCCGATACTCTTGATTGAGAAATGCCCAGTGCTTGCCCAATTCTTTGCGTAGTTGTACTTGGATTTACTGCCACCATCTCCACGATGTTTTGATGGTTCAGATTTTCCAATTGAGGCTCAGTATTCCTTTGAACTCAGGGAAATATGCCGTGGTTTCGAGAAAATTGGAAAACAGACGCGAAACGTTACATATGGGCCGGTGTTCTTCGATTGTGATCTTCTATGGTATTCTCTCGCAGCTGCTCTTGAATTTCCATTGCAGAAACCATACACAAACATACTGTCTGGTATTCTTTATTAGTGAAATGATTTGTGATTATTAGTGAAATCTGAAAATTTTGCAGTTGACACCTGATTTCCCAGTAATAAAGCTTGGCCTTCTGTCAAACATTTTTCCCACGGAAACAAGTCAAAAAATAAATTTGAAGGAATTCAGACGAACATTAAGTAAAATATGTCTGCTCGAAAACGATAATTTACTGAGAAGTTTTATACTTTGACATTTTTTTTCGAGACGGTTTGGGTGTGCCGTTCAAATTGAGGAATGATTTCTAAAGAGTTTTTTCTTATCTTTTCAAATTCGATGACAGTTTTTCAGTAGCACGGTCAGAAAATAAACTTTTTCAACAAAGACCATGGGGGCAAAAATTTTCAAGTCCGGTCCTGGATTTTTAATTAACTCAGAATGCGGTTTTGATGAGTTTCCGGAATGCACCATTCCTAGTAAATTTCTACAAAATATCTCAAGCCGTTTCAGAAATATCGCCTATCAAAGTTTTGTACCTGAGACATAAAACACCCTGTAACTTCTTAACCAATCACACAAAAAAAAATTCTTTTGTGGTTTTCGACCCGCCTTGAAGTCCGCTTATCACCATTGGTCTATGTAAGGTCACTCATGAATCACCCTGTATAATATTATTAAATGTAAAATAAAAACTTTATCTACGATGTTATGTGTTATATAATACATACATAAAATATATTTATATGTTACATTAAATTTGTCACATAAGTATTATGCCTAAAATAAAGTACTTTCAATCAATTTAATATGAATGTTAATAATTAATTATTATCCTTAATATTCTTCGAAATATCTATAAATTATTCAATTTCGTTCTATTTATATCCAGAAAATTATTCAGCACTATAATACTGATATATTATGCAAATCACAGTGATTTGTGATACTGCTGTAGAGTCTCTCCTGAAAAGTAGACTTCCTACACCGAAAACAAGTCCTATCTTCCTTATTAATAATTATTTTTCAATTCAAATTTGCCGCCAAAAAAAATCTGGTGATTTAATCTGGTGACTTTTAGTGGTGTAAATGATACTTTGCAGTTTACTCCTCCTAGTTATTAAATGAGATATAGTTGGTGTTAATGTAGGTACTTTATTTTTTTAATTATAATTTTTTATTTATTTACTTTTTTTTTATTTTTTTTATTTTTTTTACTTTTTTTTTTACTTTTTTAATTTTAATTTTTACTTATGATAGCTTTTGACCTTTTTCAAATTAATTTATGGAAATTCGGAGTATTATTATGAATTTCTAAAATAACTACAAGATCCTTTTTTCTCTGACATTTTCAATAAAATTTAGTACAGTACCGTTTTGTGGGCTGGTGAATCCCGTGGCGTGCCCAGTTTTCTAAAAAAATCGCTAATATGAATTTTTGAGATTTTACAAGTAAACACTGATCTAGTAGGCCCTGGATTTTGTAGGAATGAGACGTTTTTTGCTTCCAAAATATAGTTTATCAAGCTCTATGATTTAAAATATTTTTTTTTAAATCGCACCATAAATTAAGATTCTACAGGGTGTTTCAAGAACAAATGGGTCACACTGTAGATATAGTTTTAAAAAAATCTGATAATTTTTGAAAAAATAATTTATTGCAAAAAATTTCGCCTGCGGCCCATTTACCTAGTAGATTTTTGTTTTTGGTCGAAAGTGGAATTTAGTGTATTTTCTTATGAAATTTATAATGAATCGAAAGCAAGAGATCTTGTAATTTTTTTAATAATAAATAAGTTATAATTCAAACAAAATCGAGTCATAATCTCGAATTTTCGAAAAAGGCCAAGTATAGGTACAGCCAAGACCTATGCCCGTTTGAAAGATAGAGGAGTTCGTAATAATAAAATTATTAAATTGATACTAAATTTAATATTCCAATTATTAGAGCTTTTTGGATGAATTATGAAGGTTTACTATTTGTAGGTATCGAATTATTTAGTTCATAATACCCGGCTCTTGTCCAATCACAGCTACTAACAATTCATAAAACCCGCTCGTGGGTCAATCAAAAGCTGTAAATTTGATAAACAGAGCAAAGCTGTGAATATGAACGATAACTGACATTTCTCAGAGCAGAAAAAGCACAGTATTATATTTGCGATTATGGCCTTCACTTGATGATGACAATGCCATTCGCTAAAGCTCGTGGCATTATTTATCATCTTCTCGTGAATAATGGCTTCATGATAGCACATATAATTGTGTGTAATAATCTTCCAAGAAAGTTTTCTGTAATAATTAAATTACATAATAAAAACCTCGTCAAGAATACGAATACTGTGACTCTTTTACAATATTTTTCTTTAAAAAATTCAGGGGAAGATCCCCGATTACCCCACAGACCCCCCGGAGGCAGGCCCCCTAAGTGATCATCTTTTTTAACCTGAGTTAAATAATAAAGGGCCCCAAAATATGTACCTGTTGGGGCCTCCATTTGACTGTAACTGCCATTTGAAGGGGGGAGGGTTGGGGGTTGACCACTCTGTTTACTCCCCACCGAGACTGAAACTGTTTCGCCGGTTCTATGTGTAAAAGTACCTTTATTGAATTTCTGTAATAAACACGAGATATTCTCAAACTTTTTTCAAAGTCCGAATCAGAATTTTAATGTATAGTTGAACCAGAGATATAACGAAACGAGACTTCTGTCATTTTATCAGTTTTTGGATTATTGAAATATTGTTAAAGTCATAAATTATGACAGTTTAACAATTAGATTTTTTCGTTATATCTCTGGTCGACTATACCTATATGTATAACAATTCCAGATTTACTCGAATAACTTTTTTATTTGGCCTTTTATCAAAAAATGATGTATCCAGGTACATACGAAGGGAGGTAATTCTTTGGCTTATTTTATGCCTAAAAGTTATAAACATAGGCTCGCAACCGCTTCGTTACTGATCTACACACGGTCTTGAAATAAAAAAGAAATTTTTTTTCTTTATAGAGCTCCTTCAGTTGTTCAGATATTTAGTTCAAATTTGGAATACAGGTGGCTATAGAGCTTACATCATTGAGCATGACAGATGATCTACAAGGAGAAATTTCCCTCTTAATTTCTCATATTTTGCCCCCATTTCTCCCTCTGAACTTTTTCCCGATGCGCCGCCGGTAAAATGCTATAAAATACAATGTGAATTTTCTGTTTTATTTAGAAATTTTTTGGTCCCCTATAGTTATTTTGCCTCTTCAACCATTATCAATAAAAAAAACAATTTCCTCTAATTCTTTTGACGCGAAATTCAAATTTTTGAAATGGTAAAAACAAGCTTTAGCTTTTTTGTATAATTTCTCATTTTCATTAATTATGACAGTTTTGTTGGCACCGCCTGTTAAAAATTAAAACTGGGCTGACCCTGTGAGACATTGCGTTGGACTAAAATCTGACTAACCTCAAGGAGCTATAAAGAAAAAAGAAAAGAATAAAATCTTCAAATTTCAACACCCTGTATATAGGTAAAGAAAGAAGCATTAATAAGCCAAAATAAGCCAAAAAATCACCTTCTTCCGTATGTACCTACCTACCTGGCACCTTAGTATTTAGGAACACCTATATTACTTTTTTGTTAAACCTGCAAGTCAGGATTTTACTTTGCTATGACACTTTTTCTCTCTATTTCCCGCTGGCATCATATTTTCGTTACAAGGGAAACTTTTTTAATTGAAAAGTTCTGTTTTCCTACGTAAATGTTTTGAATAAAAAACGCTCTCATAATAAACCCACAAATAATTTTTTTGTCAGTTTTACGCTTAGGACGCAACATTTCTAAAAAAAGGTTTTTGTGAATAAAATTGGAAAATTACATTTAGCATTTAGTATTCGAGAACGTACATTACATACGGGATAAGTACCTAATGAAAAAATTCAAAGTCTTTGATAAATTATTTTTGCTGAGTTTTTTGATGATGCCGGAAAAACTCCCGATTCAGATCTTGCTTCTGTAATTTTTTTCGGAAAACTTCGACAGATGCCACATTGGCTTTTAGCGCGAATAACACAAAAGATGCTCACGGCGTCAGGACCGGATTATGAGTTTTTCGCCGTCAGACAACTATACATTGTAGTGCCTCTCTCCCCATCTATTATTTGGTTTAGTGGCTTGTGAGGTTTTGCGTATGCGGTTTTGTGCAAATAAATTAAATGACGTGAAAAGGTAGTGAGTGCGAGGCCAGAGGCGCCAAAGGCGAAAATTTGTTCAGTGTTCAAGATCACTATTTCCCAGTAGTTGAAAATGTTCTAAGTATATTAAACTATATTACTTCAAGACGCGCACAGCAACCTACTGCAAAAAAACTGTTTTCTTCGTATTTTACATACATGTTCAAGCTTTTTTTTATTTTTCGCATTTTCTGCTCCTGCCGTACCACTTATTAGCTTTATGACTATTTTCAGTCACTAAAACATTAAACACAACTAAAAACACTTCTTACAAATTCAGCCATATCCTATATAAGACAAACTGAAAGGACTCTAAATTTAACTGAAAGTAGGTAGGTAGGTGTGGTAGGTTTAATAAATAACTATAAGCGTCCCGATTCTCACATCTCGACCCAATAAAGCCATCACCGTACAATTGTTTGACAACAAATGACTTGCAATAAATTATGTTGAATAGGGTCATTCAATTTTTAAATATTATTACTTGCTACTGTAGGTAGGTATTCTTCAGTTGTATGGAAAAAAAAAACAGTTGATTTTTCTTTTAGGGAATAGTAATGGTCAATTAAATTTTTTTCAGCGTCAATCAATTTTTTAGATGCCATCTGTTTCGTTTGTCATTGTGAAGCATGATTATAATGATGCAATAAAACAATAAATCAAGCCGCCGTGGAACTGTGTATTTTTTAGCTCCCGGGTCTGTTCTCGGTTTTATTTATGATTTATGGCGCATTAGAAGCTTTCTAAAGAATTTTGTTTCTATTAAAGAATTATTTAAAGGCAGTTGTCCTCTATCTATTGAAGAGTTTGTTACATTAACGGCGCTTGTCTTTTATGAGTTATAACTTATGAGTAACCCGTACCCTGCAAGGCGTTACGCGTTACAATTAGGTACACTGTTATCTGGGAAAGTTCCCGAAAAAATCGTCTTACATTTTATACAACCATAAAATTTCAAATATCTGAAAAATTTTGTAGGAATGAAAGTATGAAAAAAATACATTCACCAATTCGAGGGCGTTAGACTACGAAATAAATAATGAAAAAAATATAATCTCAGAAGCTACTTTTCCGGTGCCGAAACACCCTTATGCAGAGTTTGGTTCTATAATTTTTTGCCGGAAAATTTTGACAGGTGGTTAATTGAAATTTACCGCGATACAGAAAAATGCGGTTGTCGCAAATGCTATAAGTATGTGAAGTCCGCCATTGAAGATTCAAGCCCATATACTTAAAAAAAAATACCTTGTCGAAAATTATTTTGTCTGCTTCCTTATTATTTATGAAAGTGAAAATTAAAACTACTCACATAGCCTGAAAGTGAGCCTTTGCACATCATACCTGTTGTGTTGCTATAATGAAAATCAAAAGTTAAAAACAGTAAACAGTGTTGTTTTTTCATTACAACACGGTCTTGGGGCCAGTTGCACAAACGTTAATTAAAGATTTGTCAGATAATTACTGATTTTAAATTGCAAATTTTGAAAATATGGTGAATATTTTGAATGATCTTTTATTTTTTATCAGTAATTAACTCTTCTGGAAAGGAGTAGAATTTGTTTCCAGCAATATCAGATCAACATTTTGATAATACAGGGCATTTTAAAATCAGTAATTATCTGGTAGATATGTAATTAACGTTTGTGCAACCTGACCTTGGTCTTATAAACCATCAGTCAAAAGTAGCAGCTATGTGGTAGAACAATAATAATTATTAAGAAAGGTATAGGTATACTCGATATTTAAAATGATGCAAGCATGAGAGAAAGGGTATAAAATTCACAAACCTGTTATTATCGAAATGAGTGGCACACGCAATATTATGTATTTGTTTATTAAGTTTTTTTTAATATTATTAATTTTTGGTTTTCGTGATTTTTTTCGTACCAAACGACATAAAAAAAAATATGGCGGCTATAAGAAAAACAAAAGTTAATTATTAAAACTCTGAGATCTAGTAGGGTTTGATAATTTTTGAAATGTCGAATTGATGGCTCTTGACGACTTATGGTAACGTACAAAAAATAATTAATTAATTTTCAATAATAAAAAAGATATGATAAAGATAAGAAATCTCGATTTTTTCAGTTTTTTTCAGTTTATTGTTTCAGATTCTTATTAAGCACAAAATTGTGACTAGACCGCATCCAAAATTTCATGTTATTTTATAGTTATCTAGCACTGTGCCAAACCAACTAAGTAGGTTAAAAAGGGTGTCTCAAAATTGACGCCCGTGTTCTTGAGATTCGATTAATGGAGATAAACAAAATTGAAAATAGAGAGTTAAAAACTTTCCGTTTGCGCTTTGTTAAAAAGACCAAAAATGACGAATCCACATTTACTGAAACAGGTATTGTAAATCATCATAACCTGCATGAATGGAAGGTTCAATCAAAACCCTATTCAATACGTGAAAGATTTTATCAGCGACCATGGTTAATCAACATTTGGGCTGGGTTATTGAATAATAATGTTCTTGGTCCACACACTCTGCCTAACCGGCTCAATTCAGCCCTGTGTCTACACTTTTTTCATGTGAATTTACCACTACATTGCTTGATGAAATTCCATTGGTATTCCGATTAAACTGTTGGTTCCAGCATGATGGCGCACCGACAAATTATGGGTAACAAGTGAGAAATTTCTTGAATGAAAATTTCCCCCAGAGAGGTGAATCGGAAGAGGTGGATCCATATCATGCGCCTCCCAGATCGCCAGATCTGAATCCCCTGGATTACTTTTTCTGCATGGGGCTACTGCTACTTGAAACAAAAAGTTTACCGTGATTTAATTTTGAACGAAGAAGTGTTCACGCTGCTGTGGCATTAAAGACGATGATCTTCAATAAAGAGTTCGTGCTTCCATGATTGCTCCTGCGAATCTTTGCCTTGAATTAGGAGGCGACCTATTTGAACACAATCTGTGAGAACAAATGAACATCTACTTTTTTTTAATATCATTAGAATAAAGTTTTGTTGAAATGTTACATTTTTGCTCTTTTCAACAATAACTTTTTAATGAAGCGCAAACAGAAAATTTTTTACTCTCTATTATAATTTTTTTAGCTCCATTAATCGAATCTCAAGAGAACGGGTGTCAATTTAGAGACACTCTCTACAGGGTGTCCCGTATCGTTATGTTCAAATCTTGTGAGCATATAGTAGGCTTATTTCTAAGCCTAAAAAACCCAAAAGTGGCAGGTCTATCTGCATTCGTTACGAAGTTAGAGGCCTAAGAAAATAATGTCTAGTAAATACCAGATTTAACTTTGAAAACCATATAAAGCTTATTTTATTGACCAAATCTTTAATTTATCATGTGTTAAAAATGTCCTATTCCTTGCTGAATACAAAGTTGTGCGCTCGGAGGCCTATTGCAGAAGTAACAGTTCTAATTTCTCGTCTTTTTTCGCGACCGATCTCTTGACCAGGATTCTGAATACGATCCAATAATAATTGCTTTTTGGAATTTAGTTACAAACGCCAATTCCGAAATATGTTGGTGCCCCATATATTTCAATCCAAATGCCATTTTGTATGAGCAGGAGAACCTCGTCTAATGTTTATTTCGGTGACATTTACTCATGTCGTTACCATAACAATAAATTATTAGCCTAAACCACAACACATGTGGTTGTGTGGTTTTCAAAGTTGAATCTTTGTTATTTACTAGTCATAATTTTCTTAGGCCTGTAACTTCGTAACGAATAAAGATAGACCTGTCACTTTTGGGTTTTTTGGGCTCAAAATTAAGCCTACTATATGCTCAAAAAATTAGAACATAACGATACGGGACAGCCTGTATAAGGTTCCTACCAAATAGTGGTACTGCTATTGGCCAGTTTTGTCTATGAGGTAATGAAAACATAAAACATAAAGATTACAAAATGAGATTCGTTTTAAAGTACAGGCATATTTAAAATGCTTTAGTTACCTAAGTATACAAGGTGATTCAGTAATGAGTACCATAAATGATACGGGGTGTACCTACTGTCAAAATAATACGAAAACCAAGAATAACTTTTTTTCCAAAAGTGCTTCCCTAACAAGATACAGGGTGTGAAAGGGTCGATTTGGAAAACACTTATTTGATCGTATCTTCTAACTGGGTTGAACTATTTAATTCATTTTTGGTAGACATCTACTACATAATAAGGACCGTAAACGGACAAAATTTTGTCGCATTTGAACAATCCAGTGGCGTAGAATTGGGGGTCATGTGACACTTTTTCCCCCCAAAAAAAAGTTGCTGTTGGGTTTTTTCCCATTTTTATTTGGTTTTTAGTATTATTGGTTCAAATACCACAAAAAAGGTACACTTGTTTCATTTGCCCAGAAGCGTCCGTTTCCGAGATATTCTGACTTGCGTGTAACTATGTGAAATATCAAACTGCAAATAAAATTATCAAGGCGCCTTATTTATCAATAATTCACAATTAAAAAACTAACTTGTCAAAAAGTAAATTATCAAAAAAGCTAAAGACATGGAAAGGTTTTCTAATGGCGAGTAAAAAAAAAAAAAGTAAATAAAAAATTAAATTAAATTAAATTAAATTAAATTAAAGTAAAACTTACTTTAATTTTATTTTTATTATTTTTCAGTTAATATTATAAACTTACGTAGGTAGATGTATTCGACTTTAAGTATTTTATTTGGTTGTTAATAAAACTTTTTCTGTGATAATTTTGCAACTTGGTATTTCACATAGTTACACGCAAGTCAGAATATCTCGGAAACGGACGCTTCTGGGCAAATGAAACAAGTGTACCTTTTTTGTGGTATTTGAACCAATAATACTAAAAACCAAATAAAAATGGGAAAAAACCCAACAGCAACTTTTTTTTGGGGGGAAAAAGTGTCACATGACCCCCAATTCTACGCCACTGGATTGTTCAAATGCGACAAAATTTTGTCCGTTTACGGTCCTTATTATGTAGTAGATGTCTACCAAAAATGAATTAAATAGTTCACCCAGTTAGAAGATACGATCAAATAAGTGTTTTCCAAATCGACCCTTTCACACCCTGTATCTTGTTAGGGAAGCACTTTTGGAAAAAAAGTTATTCTTGGTTTTCGTATTATTTTGACAGTAGGTACACCCCGTATCATTTATGGTACTCATTACTGAATCACCTTGTATTTGGAGTAGAAAAAGAACTAATAAAAACTCAAACAATTTAATTAGAAGTGGTTAAAAAAATATAATCACATATTCTACTTGCGCCTATATTTACCGAAAAAATTTCAAATTCTCGAGGTTCTTTATTTTAAATGATAGGTATCTGTCGAGATATTATGTAAATTTTATAATAAGCCCCAAGATCCTTCCAGAGTTTTCATAATCAAATTCTACAAGAGAGTTTAAAGAAATCGAGCTTGCTTCATTAGGTAGTAGGAGTCAGGTAATTGAACTTCAATGGGTATACAAATTTTAGCTTCATTGGGGAGAGTTTTCAATTATTTGCGAATTAGAAACCGAAGCTTTCCAAGCTGAACAGAAAAATTTACAACTTAATTTAAATAATAATCGCAAACATAATCAATCGAATTTACAGGCTACTTGTTATTCAGTGACATCCAAAAAGTACGCACCAAATGGGATTTTTTTATTAGTAAGATGAAATAAAATTGTGTATGCTCTGAAACTTATTTCCAAAAATGTAAAATTTTACAAGAGTAAAGTACCCTCTTTTTACTTTTTCTACCCCGTACAATAGTCCGTGCAGCAGACTATTACAACAACTTTTTATAAGCTTTGATTAAGATTTGACAAGATTTTATTTTAACTACTCAAAATTAAAATAACAAAATAATCAAGTATTTCCGAAAATAAAAAAGTCATGTAAAAAAAGAAGTTGAAATTTAGTAAGTGTAGGTACTAAAAGTTAATAATTAAGTAGTTTGTTACAGCTTTACCTATACAGGTAACAGTTATATGCCCGTATTCACAAACGATAATTTCCTAAATAATTACGTAATTATTTAAATGAGTGAGATGGAGATATGCAGTTTTTTTGCAATAGAATGAGATGGGGATAATTGATTACGTAATTATTTTGGAAATTATCGTTTGTGAATACGAGCGATAATGTACTAAAATGTAGCGTAAAAAAATATACAAATAAATTCATATCTGATTTTAAATTTCAATTCTAAGCCACTTTTTCTGTTTTACTCTCGTAAAATTTTACATTTTTCGTCCCATCCTGTATGCTACCCATCGTAACTTAAAGCAATAAGTACGTAAATGTGTCAAAAAAGTTTTAGAGCAAGCACAAACTTTCTGCACATTTTTTTTTTTAACGCACTAATTAAAAATTTCCATTTACGAGTACTTTCTGATGTACGCGTCTACTTTTTCGATGTCACTGTATAGGATAACGAGAGATTGACGAGAGATAACGTCCATATTCTTAATTATTATTTTTAATTATTAAATACCCGCTATTCTCTCGCCATTCGATAATGCGCGGTAAATTGTACCTAATCCTTGCTGCTAATGTTATAAAAGTCTCTAATTGCTGTACCAGGCAGCAGAGCCTGCACACCGTTACACTGTGAAGTTTCATAACAGTTCCGCATTGAAGACATTTTTCACAAGAGCTGAAATTCACTGTCAATTTTTTTTGCAATTTATTCTCCAAAGTTTAACGAGAGTAAATAAAAATCCACTTCACTCATCAGTCCCATTTGTTCTCATCGAATAGAAGGATTTATTTAACGTCGAGAGTTCGAGACATCTAGTTTATACAGTTGGTATATGCACGATGGGACGCAATCTCATTATACTTACATAATTGATGTAGGTAAGACAAACGTTAGGCGAAACTTGCCGGGAAAATTGGAATTATCGATGAGGCTCAAGACCATCTGATTGGGTTAGATATTTTTAATGAGATAAATTAATTGCGAAGCTTTAAGGAACATTTTCGCTCTCTTTTAAATAATTAATTGACAGGCACATTTGCGGCTCAGTGGATTTCTAGGGGTGCGTTTTAGGTCAGACGCTTATAAGAACTTTGTTGACTGGATTTTTGATTCATAAACTAACACTAAAATTAACTTAATTAATAAGATTCGTACCTACTATACCTAATACAGGTGATCAGGAAATCACTCATTATATTTTTGTAACGACTTTAACTTTATTCTCGTAATTAGCTTTACAGGATTTTATAATAATTCTACAGTCTATTTTGAAATAATAATCTCTCAATAATAATCACTACTTATTCTTGTCTCGATTTACTTTTTTGTCACTTACAAATTGTCTACACGAGACGCTTGTATTAAGCTAAGCACAAGTGGAACTGGAAACTCTTCTTCGATACACGTCCAAAACTATATACTCATTTGCGCCGACCGGTTCGTCGACTATTTATTTATACAAAAAGAATTTCTCGAAACGTTCAGAGAGGTGTCATGTTCATCAACAGCTGTCCCGATCCCGAAACATGGAATAACCCCATTCTATAGCTCCAGAAAATTTGGGCAATACCGAGTTGAGCGAAGGATTTTGTTCTTCCATAATTCCAGGGCTCAGTTGGGCGACAAACGAGAAATGAAGGGATTATAAGAGATAATGAATCATAACTGGACAGACACGAAATACATGTACGGCCTTGCCCATATACAGGTGTCCGGAAATTATGAGCAAAAAATTAAGGGGATTCTACTTGATGAAATATTGCCAAAAGTATCTATAATTTTTTTTCGAAAACTCACAAATAAGAAAGTTATAAGCCTTCAAAGTTGATTTCTTAAAATCAATATTTTTTATAACTTTTTTTCTAGTGTACGTATTTTCTTAAAATTTGACATACTTGCCACTGATGTTGCTTTACATCCTTGGTCCAAATTCAGGGGTGGATGGAGTGACCTAAACCGGCCCGGGAAATTAGAGGAAGCGGCCCAAAGAATATGTGGCTGGCAGGCGAAAATCTTTATGACTAATAGCAAAAATTTTGTTGATACACAAGTGTTTTTCATCAATAATAAACGCTAAATAATAAAGCTGAAAAATATTGTTATTTCTACTTGATAAAATTTCGAACTGAAAACACTTCCATAATGAACATAATATTTTATTCAAAGACATCAAACAAAATACGCATTCTTATGTAGGTTCCAAATTTAAGCAAAAAAATTTAACTGATTACAGGGGATTTTCGAGCTATTTTCGAGCTCATTATTAGTATACAGGGTGAGTCCCCTAAGATGGAAAGCTCGATTACACCTATACCATTAAAGATATCGAAATGAACCAAAAAGTGCTGTAAATGAGAGGGTAAAGTGCAGTTTGTAAAATTATTTTCAGATACACTGGGTGGCCCAATATCGCTGAACTCCATACAACTTTGTTATTTTAAATAGGACATCTCTATATTATTACATTTGTATATTGCTTGAGAAATGTCAAAAAGAATCGTTTGTAAAGTTGAAGTTTGTAACGAGCAATTTATGAGTTATAAACAAATGAAATTCGCGATTTTCCATTTTCAAAGCAGCGTATCTTAAAAACAGCTCAAGATAGAAGAAAGCGGCTTACAAGTTCCTATCTTAATTTTTCATTTGGTATCCTATCATGTAGCTGAAATTTTTATACCGGGTGATAAAAATAATCAATATTTTTTTACCACTCTGTATAAAAATTTCATCCATCCAATAGTACACCGGATGAAAATTTACGATAGGGACATGTAAGCCGTTTTTCCATAATACCTCGAGCCGTTTTCAATATAAGCTGCTTTGAAAATGGAAAATCGCGATTTTCATTTGTTTATAACTCATAAATTGATCATTACAAACTTCAACTTTACAAACGATTCTTTTTGACATTTCTTAAACAATATGCCAATGTAATAATATAATATATTTGTATTTGATGAATTTTATTGGGATTTAGGTTCTAATTTAAATTTGCCACTAAAGATTCTTTACAGAACAAATTAGAAAAACTTTCGTATAGCATGTGTGGTTTAGAGCTGACTGATATGATATGCTGATGAGTCCATAATAAGGACGAAACGGTACCGTCCATGTCTTCAGTCTTCTCCTCGCATGCTGTACGAAAGTTTTTCTAATTTGTTCTGTAAAGAATCTTTAGTGGCAAATTTAAATTAGAACCTAAATCCCAATAAAATTCATCAAATATATTATATCATCAAATAAGTGGTTCAATAAAAATAATTATAAATGTAATAATATAGAGGGTGTCCTATTTAAAATAACAAAGTTATATGGCGTACAGCGATATTGGGCCATATTCAGATGTGCATCTGAAAATAATTTTACAAACTGCACTTTACCCTTCCATTTACAGCACTTTTTGGTTCATTTAAATATCTTTAATGGTGTAGGTGTAATCGAGCTTTCCATCTTAGGGGACTCACCCTGTATTCGAGCTGTCTTTAGCTTTCAGTGTTTTCCGGAACATCGGAAATTTATTTTTTGGAATGCTCACATTACACCTGACTTTTTTGAATTCAATCTGTAGAGAAACCCAAACAGCACAGGAATTTCGAGCTATTTTTGTAACTATCGGCTGTCAGAAAGTGGCATGCCGTTTCACTCTAACACATGTTGCCTTATGCCGTGTAGTGTGTATAGTGACTCTCGGTTTGTCTTCTACCACAGTGTCCTACACAGTAAGATGGACTGTCTGGTTGCTGGTTCAGTAACTTGGTAAGTTCGGGAAAACTTTAAAGTCACTGTCTATTATTATTATTATATCTCGAAGGACCAGCCTCTTGTATGGGGAAATACAAGGAAATAAAAAAAAAACATGGAAAACACACAAACAGTATTACTTGTTGATGGACGTGTTAATTTTGGAACTTGCTGGCAACAAGTGTTATATGGAATTGGAAATTTACGGGAAATAACTGTGTAAAGTATTAGTTCTTTATTAGTTAACGGATTGAAATGGAATAGAAGATTCGAATTACGGACCCTATAGACTTGGACGGGTTCTTTTTCTCTGACCTGCCCTATATCCTATAGGGTGGACTGATTGATACCGATACGTCCTCAGTGGGAGATGATAGCTTTTACCACTGGCGTAGTGTAATGTCAGTGGCGGCGTGCATGTGTTTATTTAAATGTTAGTGAATTAGCAACAAGACGGATTACAGTAAATACCTACATAAAAAGCGACCAATTAAATGTATTTATTGCCCATATGCGTTAGACAAACATAGACTGTTCCCCCATTCCCGAGCATCGTGCTCTTTCTAACGAGGCGAATCACTTTTAGAGCTGCCATTGGTTCAAGATAGAGAGAGAGCATGCCAGTTCTTCTGTTCATTTCAATGATTGAGCCATTTTCGAAAAAATCGGAAAAAAGTTTCCATTTTGTGGTGTCATTTTCGTAACTAAATTATAACAAAGAAAAACGTCAATAGTTATAAAAATATCTAATTTTAAAGTCACAGCCAAGGCTACTATAATAATAATAATACGACACCACAGATTGAAAACGTTTTCCCTGTTTTCTCGAAAATGACTTAAAATCTAAGTACAGCAACAGAAGCCGTTATAATCTTATCAAATGACCAATCTACTCTCTAAAACAATTAATTAGGGGGGCCAACATGTTAAAATAAATACATAATATGTTACTGTCATTGAGAGAAAAATCCATCTTTAGAGGTCAATATCTGTAGAAAACGAGTCTTTGCGGAGTTACGCCATGGGAGACTTCAGATCTACTTATCGAATACTACCGATCCCCAAAATTGCATCAAATTTATTGACCGGTAGCCAATATATCCATAAGGCTTATGCTTTATGTTAGTCAGTTTTATAAAAAATTAATTACAAAATTGCATTTTTTAAGTTTGACATTGTTGCCAAATTTAAAAAGAATCGATTCACTAACAAAAAAGTTTGAAAAAGTCGATTGAAAAAATAATTTTCAAGACCCTGTAATTCTACCATTTTTGAGTTTTCGATGTTTTTAGTTCATCATATCGGGAACATCGTGTATGTTGTATTTTGTGAAAGTTTAGAACGCTAATAAGTATAATATTTCTACATCCTCATAATATAATAATAAAATAATTATTGTATTAAAAAAGTTTGACGGTCACTGGAATACCCACATATTAAATAATGCTCAAGTAGCGACGTACGTTTAATGTGTTTGGATTTTCAGAGAGATCTAAAATCCATCTGAGAATGTTTAAGAAACGAATTTGAAGAAAGGGAAAAATAAACAGACCCCCTAAAGGATGCCAAGCCCGAAACGTTTATAAAACCACCCTCATTTCGGTAAAAAACGATCCATCACAAAGAAACCTTAATCCCACAGCTGTTTTCCCACGTCGTTGATTGATTCAATCTCGCGTACGATCTCAGACATCCCCTCCCAAGGCGCCTCGTTTCAACGCGCGCGAAAATCTGACACCGTACGTGCGTGATCAAATCAGAATTACCGCTCGGAGATAGTCGTGCGAGCTGTAAATGCGGACTCCGGTTCGAGTTCGATTCGATTTTAATTCTGTCCAAGCTGTTCCGTAGTATGGACGTTGTCATAAAATGCGCAAAGAGTTTCTACGACAAACGGTACGCTGTGAACGTTATAGAAGAACATTGCGATTTTATCAAATGATCAGTGGTTTCTGCTAGCTCCGAATTGGCTAGCCCGAATTTCTCGAATTTTATTTGATATTTACAATTTGTGACAAGGAAAATGTTGTTGTGGTGTTTAATAAGCCAGGCGAATGCTGTCGTCTTCGAGGTGCGAGTAGATCCTAAGGCCAAAGGACAAGAATGTCTTGAAAAGGTAAGGCAGTTCTTCACTCTCATATTGTGATTTTATATTTTAAATAGGATTAAATAATTCATAAGTCACCAATTATTCTTATATTAATGTTACACCGTTTGAAAGTGGTTGGAGTTGGAAAAATATTTAAGAAACTCCATCAGCTGTTGTAATGTTTTGGTGCTATCTGTAAGGTTAGCTCCGTAAATTTTAATATCCTTGAATTAATAATAATGATCGATAGAAAAGACACCATTCAGCATTAAACCGCTAATAGGGCTCTATCAGATTTTATTTCTTTTCGAAATTGATTATTACTTATTATAAATATTAAAACAGTTCAATTATTGTTAATTATATCAGAATGATTGATTGATTTATTATTAATGCAAAAAGAGTAATTCACAAAAAAAGCAGAAGTAAAAAAATTCTTCTTTTTAAATTTTAAATTTATGAGCCTACGCTAAAGTTGTTTATACCCATGATAGGTAGTAATCGAAAAAAAAAAAATTGGTACCTATTTTTGAATTTTTAATTAATAGCTTCAAAGTTTATTATGAGATTTTAATTAGTATTTTTCACATTATTGAAATCAAGAATGGCAGCTTCTTCTCCCAGATATTTTCTTACCTAGTTCCTACTTAATGAATTCTAATTGGAAAACTTTTCGCCCCCGCTCGTTTCTTTAATAAAACAAAAAATGCCTTCTAGTACAGGAGGAATATTTAGCTGGAGCAAACTTTTTGGCAGATGAAAAGTGGTTTTGATTTTTAATTTTAGGAATATACCATGAATGAATGAATCTCTTCGGTCTATTAAATTGATTTCGTCAAAGTCTTAATTTTAATAAAATAATTAATTTTTTGTTAAATCGATTCATAAAGTTGCTGTGTTGATTGTCTTTTCGAAATGACAACATTATTTTACGCACTTTTGAAAATTAAAATCGGTAATTATCTGAAATATTTTTAATAATTACTTTCGTGCAACCGGCCCTTTGTTTATTAAAAGTGACATAAAATAATGAAAAGTTTAAGGAAAAGCCTCTCCTGTCACTTTGACAACATAAAATAATACCTACCAATCTCCGGAGTGCATAACTCCGGTGAAACTGTACATTTCTTGACGACTTAGAATTCATAGAAAACATCTTGTCGATTTAACAAAAAATCTTGTGTGATACACTTTGCAAAAGGAGTATGTAAGCTAAGAAGCGTTAGTGTCGGTAATGCAGGTTCCCTATACAGTGTGGAAAAGCCAAATTGAATAAATTCGATAATAAATCAATTGAGATGGTTGCGAAAAAACGCTCGGACACGTCGATTAGTATTTTTGGTTGCGTATTTTTTTCAATGAAAACTTTTTATACAGGGTGTGTCGTGTAACAGTGCTCAATACCAACTTTCTTCTTTCAAATCAAACACCCTATATATTATTACATTTTCAGATTGCCTGAAAAAATGTAATAATAATGGTGTCTATAATTCAAATTTGTAACGAGTGATTTTTGAGTTATAAACAAATGAAAATCGCAATTTTTAATTTTCAAAACTGACACCGATAACGGCTCAAGATGTCGGAAAACGGCTTACATGTCTCTATCCTAATTTTTCATGTAGTTTCCTATTGTGTGGATGAAATTTTTATACAGGGTGATTAAAAATCTGGTAATTTTCATCACCCTGTATAAAAATTTAAACTGCCCAATAGGGTTCTAAATGAAAAGTTGAGATAGGGACATATGCAAGCCGTTTTCCGACATCTTGAGCTGTTTTGAAAATTAAAAATTGCGATTTTCATTTGTTTATAACTCAAAAATCACTCGTTACAAATTTGAATTATAAACACCATTATTATTACATTTTTTCAGGCAATCTGAAAATGTAATTACGAACTAAATTTTTAATGTTTTATTTCTGGGTGCTCAAAAAAAAATCCATAATAATTATTGACGTATCAAAATCAGCAGTGGAAAATCCGCCATCTTGAAAAAAAGTCGGAATTGATTTCATCTCGATGCCTATAGGTCGAAGGGAAAAAGACCTGAGAGCAAATAAAAAATGTAGAGACCAAAATTTTGGAACTTTTTTGTCACAGACCGATCTCTCGGCAGTTCATTCACAAAAAGGTAAAAACTCTTTGGTAAAAACTTTTGGTCGAAACTCGAAATTACCAAAAATTATAGTCGGGCTCTCAAATATAAAAAAAAATTAGTGAAGCAGAAAAACTCATTTTTGGTAACTTGGCGCCCTCAGTCTTTTTCGTCTATACATTTTCAGAATCGGGAAAAATTTTAAAATTTTAAAAGGTAAAGGATTTTACCTTTTTGACTCCCAGAAAGAAGATATATCAAAAATTCAGCCTGTCCCAATTTTTTCGTCTACCCTCCTATTTTACTACTTACCTACAATTTGTAGGTACCAGGTACCTATACATATAGTTAAAATGTCAGAACTTTGAATAAAAAAAATTTAATATAAAAAAGGCAATAAAATTGTTTAAACGACTCAACCTTAGATGGTCAGTGAAGAAAGTCATCGATGTTTCACTGAATCTTTTCAGCTCATCAGTCTGACATATCACCAGGCGCAGTTTTTTATACTTCATGTAAATATTTCATAAGTTTTCAAAATTTTCACATACCTAATCGCTGGTTTCTATCGCACGCAAAATGTTTCTAAGAAAACCATGACAGTCCCTGAAAGTATAGTTTTACACAAATTTTACCAATTCTTTTTGCCGATCTCATATATAATCCATTATAATGTGAATTTTTCGCTTCAATGATTGATCCGAGGATTGATCATTGATTTTTCGTGAAGATTCTGTTTCCATTTTAACCCTTCTAAAAACGTTCACATAATACCTACCTACTTCATTAGTATATACTGGAAATAAAATTTAACTAAGTATAAAAAGGTCATTGTGATAAGAAACGTTTGAGTCTTCAATTTCGAGTCGAAGGGCTGTTTTGTACATACTCGTTAAAATTTTACAGACTCTTCAGAGGCTCCCTCAATTGAATCATTTAATTTTTTACGTTTATATACAACGAAGCTGCTTAATTGGATCAACGATCCATTTAAATATTTAATGATGTTAAAAATAAACGTCCGAGACTGTAGGTAGTTAGGTACCTAACCTATATAGAGTTTTTTTTACTCTTTTTATATTTTAATTCATTAATCTTGTTATATTGTTGCCGGAGTTCCTTAGAATTTAGATTGGTGTCGTTTATCTACGTTTTCAAAAATTAGTGTGACAATCAACTCCTAGAAGTAATTATTTTGAGACACAAATTTGAAGTTTTGTATTATTCGAACAATTCATTGGAACCGGTGTTATCTGAAGAATTCCTGTACCACTTTCTTAAAACCAAGCTGCGTAAAATATAAAAAATTTTAAAACAGAAAAAACGTTTTTTATGATCCAAGTCAAGCTAGGCACGCTTCGGCCAGCCACGCTTTCGGCCAGGAAGAGGGCTTCGATTAATTTCCAGCTCTCAAAATTTCTAGATCTCACACCACTGCACTTAGTGATTGAGAGAAGTGCCGCAGAGGCTCAACTCAGAATGTCAAGAATGGGGATCAGGGGGGGGGGGACTACGGACCGAGGGGAATCAACCCCTGAACATCTGTAAAAACCTCCTGATAATGCCAAAAGACAAAACTGTCAAGAAATTCAGCTTCAAGAGAAACTTCATCATGGAACTGTCTACGAAAGAAGAATGGAGCAACACATCCATTCTCACTCTCAAAGAAGGTACAATAAAATGGTACACAGACGGCTCAAAGGCCACCGAGGGAACTGGGGCAGGAGTATATGGGCCAGGCACCAACTACTCCGAGCCGATGGGAACATCCCCAAGCATACTTCAAGCGGAACTGTACGCAATAGAAGTATGTGTCCAAATAAACCTCGACAGAAACTATAAAAATAGGGAAATAGCAATACTGACAGACAGTCAAGCAGCCATAAAGACGCTGAGCTCCCCTATCATCAGCTCAAAAATGGCATGGAACTGCCTACAAAAACTCAATAAACTAGGCAGAGAGAACAAAATTCACCTCAAATGGATACCAGGACACACTGGGATTGAGGGAAACGAACGTGCCCACTCATTGGCAAGAAAAGGAGCATCGACGCCCTTTATAGGACCAGAACCATTCTGTAGCCTTGAAGACACGTTTTTCAAGGCAGAACTTCGGAAAGAAGAAGAAAAACTGAGAGAAATCCATTGGAATAACCTCTCAGGATTGAGACAATCCAAAGAGCTCCTCGGGAACTTTAACCGAGAAAGGTCAAGGAAACTCCTGACCCTCAACAAAGGAAGTCTCAGAATGCTAACAGGATTCCTAACAGGTCATTGCAAGCTCAATGAACACCTGAGGAAACTTGGTATAGAAAAAGATGGCGTTTGCAGACTCTGCAGGGAAGAAAACGAGACGCCTCGTCACCTATTGATGAACTGCGAAGCCCTAGAACGTGAAAGAAACGATGTTCTGGGTCAACACCAGCTCAACGGGGGGGGCTTTGCCCGGCCTTGATCCCCTTCAAATCCTGAAATTCCTAAGAGAAGCGGAGTTGGAGAGGCTGCTTCAATGAAGGGAATATACTCCAAAGGAGCAGAGAAGAGGGGGCACAATAGATCTGTAATAGGTCGCAGCGCATCTGACACCCTCAATATCAATATCAATCAATATCAATCAATCAATTCCCAGCAAAAATTTGTTTTTTTTTCAGTATATGTGACTGAAATGTGGCTGACCATTATTACAAAATTTCTGACTTTCACAAAATTTTCAGCAAAAATGATTCTCTCAATTTATAAAGTTCGTGGTCGAAAGCGTGGCTGGCCATTATTATAAAATTTCAGACTTTTTCAGCAAATTTTCACCAAAATGATTTTCTTAGTTTATAAAGCTCAGGGCTGAAAGCGCAGCTGGCCATTATTATAAAATTTCAGTGTTTTTCAGGAAATTTTCAGCAAAAATAAATTTTTCAGTTTATATAAAGTTCGTGGCTGGCCGTGACGTTTCAATAATTACGGTTTTTTTTTTCAGTTTACGGTGGTTTTTGGGTGAACAACCCAAAAATTTTCCATTGAAGCAGTGAATATAATGAAAATAAAAATTTGCTGAAAATTATTCGAAGTCCCTCTTCCTGGCCGAAAGTGTGGCTGGCCGAAGCGTGGATAACTTGACTTTTGGGTCTTTATGCTCACAAAATATAGTCGTGATGAGTGATTTGATTGAATTTGATGATTGAAAATTTTTAAACTTGAAAAGCGCTGTTTCGTTCTTATTAGCATTCTTCAGAATTCCATGTCCCAGTGTTCAGTCCCAAAATTCCGATTACTGATTATACGTCGAGAGATGTGGTGCTCCGGTTTTAAGTTGGCTGAATGAGAGTTGGAGTGGGTTAGTTCTCACTCCGCTCTCAGGGCAGAGACCGGAGCCCATCAAATTGGTGAACCACTTCTATTAACTTTCCCATATGTATTTTGACAGCCAACCACGGTTAAGTTAAAGTTGCCTTCCATTGAGAAGGTTTCAGACCGTTCATGAAGGTTTTCCTGCGACCGAGTGTTCCCAAGATTGCATGGCGAGTTCGTGGCTTTCAAATATGACATGAGATAAGAAGCTGTCTCGTCTTCTTCATGTAAAAATCTATGATAACCTGGAGGTTCTGAACCTTACAATATGTTACCAGTCCCTGTGGTTTTATCGCCTACAAAGGTGATGAAGAACCTGCTTCTATGTGGTAATATCTATATAAGGGCTATGTCTATTTTGGCAACCAAAAAGCCTGGCACAGAGATGCCTCGACTACTCATACATGAGCCCAGACTAGAATACCTTGGAACTGGGAAGGTTTTAATATTGTTACCTCATCCACGGTCAGACGGTTTTAAGCTAAGCCCCCGAGCTCTTGGCGTCACTGCTAGGTTTGGTTTTGGTACCCAAGAGGCCGATCATAGGAACATGGGAACGGTGTACCTCAAGGGTGATTGTACCGCCTACTTCGGAAGTAAGGTTGACTTGTCCATCGCATGGAATCGCCTTGACTTTTGAATCATTTGCTTGGGAACCTTAAATTTTTGTAACAATAATTATTAGGCATAAAGATAACCTAATAAATTCTCGAACCGGTTAAGTAGTATCCTTGCTACCATGAGGCGAAAAATTGGTTTTAAATAAAAAATTTCCGTTATACCTATTAAATTAATCGATAGGAGTGTAGATAAATTTGATAGAAAGATACCTATGTGTGCGTAAATAAGTGAAAAGGTCATCAAAAAAAATCGAAAACAAATGCTTGAAATTTTGATCTTTCGACCCAAAGTAGATAAGTTTCTCTAACAAATCAATAATTATTATTATTGTAATAATTGTATTGAGCGATAACCTTTGATTTAAAATTTAATCGATGCGGTCGTTAACTTCTGTATTCTATGAGTAAGTTGATACACTCTATACCTGCTAATAAGTATTTAATAATAAGGTAGGTGCAATTAATTAATTTATCCACAAGTAAGTCTTGTTATTTTTATCATAAACGTTTTTATGTAACAACAACCAAACAATAAAGAGTAGCTCCAGTGTGAACTATAATAATGTACTCTTGAATCATTCTCGGTTCACGTTTTCTAAGTATAAAGTCCACTTCACTTGGAAGGTGCGAGTCCAAAGTCCAATGTTCAGGTTTTGCCGGCTTATAAACCAGGTAATAATCTGTTCGATTTAACGCGCTATTCTTATCTACATTTCTTTGTTTGTTTTCCCTCGTTCTGTTATAATTTTATTGAAATATTCTATAAACCGTTCAGTGAATCCGATTTTTTTCATTTCATGGCTACTCTTTAATAAATATACTTTTTGGGAGCACTAGGTATTTTTTGGCAAGCATTCTACATTCTCCTTCCAAAGATAAACCCATTCCCTCATTTCTTTTTTTATCCAATGTTTAATTTGTATTTGTAGGTAAGACTAACTATTCTAAATTAGCCTAAAATTGCTCTGTTGCTATCTGTCTTATCTTTGAATAGAATATCGATGAAGAATACATTATATTGCAGTGACGTAATAATAAGAAATTGATGCACGCACGCTCTCTGAACCTGAAAAATTTGTTTCTTCACCGATTCTTCGGATTCTTTCGAAACAGGTCATACTTTGTTTTTATTTTATTGGCTTATCTAGTTGGTCTTGAAATACCGTGGCGATCATGGGATTTACTCAGATAATTATTTAATAACGCCAGCATTTAAAATTTGGTGAGAAAATTGACTGGGAAAAACATATTATTTCATCATAATGTCCTGCATTTTGCAGATTAGAATTTCAGTAGATTTTGTGTTGGGGTAAAATCAGCAGATACGTATTAAAAAAATAAAAGTATTGTCATTTTATCAGTGAACAGTAAATATTGCAAGTCTTTAGGTAAAAGTAGAAAACGAAAAAGAATGTGGAGATCCCCACAGAACACCATCGTTATTGAAGGTGTGGGAGTTGGAGCTACGATATGACAATGATATAAATCGACTTATTTGATTGGACTGCTGGAAATAATGAATTTGATTGGACGACTAATGAACAACTAAGGAATATCATATCATAGGTATCATATTGCATATTATGTTGTATGAGGAGGGGTTTCATTTATACCACAACATAAGATTTAGCTTGTGTTTTTTCGATCGTAGCAGTCTATCTAAACCAATTTATTGGAAGAAATTTAGAATTTAAAAAAGACAATAATAAGTCTTTTTAAGCCTTGGTAGAAAGGGAGACATGCAGTGGAACCTTGTTGTAGGTACTGTAATGACATTTAGTCATTATTGGGGTTTCTTCACCACAATCATAATCTACAGGTTTGTAATTTTGCAGCCTCTTGCTGAGATCTGTTCAGCATTCGTAATATGTTTTTGGTGAGCGAAAATCAAGCCTTAAATCTTTTTTGGTCATATTCCCCAAGTACCCCAAACCAGGCTTGTTCTGGAACTTTCATCTTTCCTCTTATTTTATTTCCTTATTTTGTCTTTTTTTGGGGTTTTATAAGCTACGTTGTTACTCCTCTCTTCACTATAACTCCTCTCTTCACTATAACTCGGCTTCGTCGTTGCATTTCGGGTTGTTCTGGACGCTGGAACCCAAAGGAGAGCTACCTTGTTTTCGTAACCAATTTGTTCAGTTTCATTAGGCATACGCATCACCATGCCATTTTTTTAACCCGTTGGCTGTCCGCGAAGATAGTGATTTCTTGCTTTTTATAGTTCCTCTCGATATTAAAGTGAGATTTTCACCTGAAATACCTGAAGTATTTCCCCACTGTCTCAATACATTTCGTGGCAGATCCAAAAACTCCGGCTTCCTTCACGTCCTTCGGTGGCCTTCGTCTGGTTACCATTTAATGGTGCTTTTTTAAATTAAACATTATCGGACTCATTTGTTAAATTTTTGTTACTGATCATTCCTATACAAAACAGCAAAGCTGCTTTTCAAAGCTGTTTTTCCAGTCCCTCCCATTAGGAGCGCTGGTGGTATGTTTCCCAGCAGTTAAGTAAGTAAGAGTTGTTCCCTTCTCCCTATTTCTTCTCTAGCCATTCTATGAATAGCCCTTTTCGCTGCATTTTCCACTACAATAAATGCAGTGGTGTGAGGTTTAGGATTGTCACCATTGTCGCTGTGGAGCAAGTTCTCATAGTCGCTGTCATTTATAAGTGATAAGTACAAGGTATGACCTTTTTGTTTAGTTTTTCGGTCTTCCCAGGATACAGTCCTGTGTCTGATTATGGGTCTCACTAATCACTACCATGGTGCATGTACATCCGTCGCATGGGTGCCCTGATTTCAAGTGCTACAACCCTGGTGGTTCCTGCACATCGTCAAGAGTTTGAGTAGCTTTTTTGACCTTTCTTTTTCTTTTTCTTTCGATGTTTCTTTAAAAAAAGGTCGCTGTCTGTGGAACCATAGAAGAGCCATATAAGGAAATTTTGATATTATTGAGACGCCTAGTATGCAAGTTTAGTTTTAGTAGTTTCTCCAATCCTTTCAATAATAGTAATAGCTAAACTCCATAAACTTTGAGAGTTATACAGGGTGTTAGTTAACTTGAAATAAGAATTTAAGGGGTTGTTCTGTGGGCTATTCTAAGAATATTTTCTCCTTTTGATGATTTTTGAAAATCCGCTTTATTTTGAAGATACAGGGTGTTGTAAGTTCTTCGAAAAATTTAATGTTTTTTGAATAGGTTAGGTATGTAAAAATAGGCTGATCAGAATAACTCGAAATTTTTGTCAGTTACCAAATGGAAATACTTCAAATGATACTTCCAATGAAAAATTCTTTATTCCAGTGACGAAAATCTGGGTATGTCGTTACTTTTTCTTTTAAATAATTTCCACGCCACTGACACTGATGCAAATATGACATTTTTACAAAAAACGTAAGATGGCTTTTCTCTTATAATCAATACGAAGTATCTATCTACCAAAAATGCCATATTTGCATTAAAGTCAGTGCCGTAGAAACGATTAAAAAAATATAACGACATACCCAGATCTCCGCCACTGGATTGAATTACTTCTTCAAGAATTTCTTCTGTTGGCTATTAGCTCTGTTGGATATTAAAAAAATATTAAATTTTTCGAAGAACTTCCTTATGCATGGGAAGTTCGAAGAACACCTTCAAAATAAGTAACATCACCATCTTCGAAATAAAGCGGAATCATTTTTCAAAGCGGAATGATCAAAGGAAAAAATATTCTTAGAATGGTCGCGGAAAAACCTTGAAAACAAAGACATGAAATTTTGACCCGTGTTTAACTTAACACCCTATACATCTCCATAATTTTACTGTAGGTAGTCGGAATCGATGAAGGAGAGTGACGACCCCAGAGTTTATATTGTTTTGATTGGGCATCTTTTTCGCACATATACAAAGTGACTTCTGTAGTAGATAACTGCTGATTTTTTTTCCGAAATCCAAAAATCGAATAAATCAAGTCAGAAAGAAAAAAATGTTTTGACAAAAAAGATTTGCGGAATATTTTAACGGATTTAGGCCATCCTGCTCTGAATTGATCCCTATAAAAGGGTTTGGAGTAGATATAGAGTTTTTGCATAGATGTATACGAATCTGAATAATGAATATTTATAAAAAAAGTACTCTGAGTGCTATTCCAAATCTAAAGCGAACTGATTTCAAGAACATTTATGAAGCGATGAAACTTTCCACTTTGAAGTTTGCAAATTTTAATACGAAATGTCGATGTTTGAATAGTCGGGTCGTACGAAATTTCATCACACCGCATCAAAAACTGTTTAAATATTATAGCTAGCAGAATTTCGATCTGCAAAGTGTAAAGTTTTTGGTGAATACCGACCGGTGTATAGTTGCTGCTTTACAGTACGAGTACTTTCTCGTCTCTCCGGGATTTGAACATAAAATTTGCATTAGATCAGTGGCGTGGCACTTAGGTACACCTCTTATTACACCTACCTAGAATATTGTGACGAAACTTTTAAATTTTCTCCTCTATTTTATTAAATTAATATGACTTTCGCGCATTTGCTAATTTAACCAGTAATTTTTTTTCATGATCAACTTTTTTCAACTACCATGGAAAAACCATTGATTATTGTTATCTCCTAAAACTTCTTATCACACTTGAGACGACGATCAATCAATAATAATACACGTGTACTTAAGTAAATTTAAATATCAAAATAAAAACAGATATGTAGAGGTACACAATATTATATCAGATGGGTTAGTCGACTTATTTTTAAGTCAATAAAGCGAAAAAATTAAAAAGAAACGAAATTCAAGTTTTAGAGCCAGATGAAAAAAAAACGCTAAAATTTAAATTTGCAAAATTATTTATTTGTTCCTTGGAGCTATTTCTGGCAAATCTGGACATCTATAGAGATTGTACCTATAGAAGATTCCTCCCAAATACACAAACAACTACTTTTTGATTTCCTGTTGTTATAGAGTTGTTCTTTTCCTCTTTCGTGATACGGTTCTGGAAAAACAACTTTGCAAATAAGAAAATTTGGTGATGATAGGTAAACTTCATTATAATTCTGGAAAGTTATTTCAAGTTTAGTAAGTTATTCAAAAATATCCGAAAGTATCACCTGGTTGTGAACTTTCGCAGTTAAATTTGCATGCAAATATTTACATTTACTTCGGACTTTGTTGTTAGAAATAGAAACGCGAACAAATCTACTCTCTCATTTTTTTTTTTTTGTTGCACCGCTGCACTGACTTAGTAACTTGCACCAACTTTATTTAACAAATCGTAATTGATTTGTCCCTAAATCGATGTCAAGATCTTTATGAAATAAATTAATCAGGGACATTGATAAAATTGAATAAAACAATACCCTGAATATTAGTCTCCCAAAAGGGAAATAGGCAGACATAATAATTGTCCAGCCAGCATTTTCTTCTGTAGTTTCTATCCGAAAAATACCGTCGAGTTAGGATTGAGTGATGTAGATTGTAGACTAGATCTAGATATTCGTTCACTCTAGTCTGGAAAACTTGGGAAGATAACTGATGGGAAAAACGTGTCCAGGCAGTGAATTCCAGAGCCTTCACAGTTCTTGAGGGGAACGACTCTCCGATCTGTGCATGTCAGCTATACATACATAGTAGCGAATAAAAAAGATACCTGTGATCTTTCTCGTTTTTTGCCATTTCTATAATAAGCTCAAAATCGTTATTATTTCATATAACTTTCAATTATTGTTACTGTGCCCATGCATAAAACTCTAATGCCCGTATTCACAAACGATAATTTCCTAAATAATTACGTAATTATTTAAATGAGTGAGATAGAGATATACAGCTTATATGCAATAGAATGAGATGGGGATAATTGATTACGTAATTATTTAGGAAATTATCGTTTGTGAATACGGGCGTAAAATGTTCAAATAATGTAATTCAACCGTGCGACATTTTCTTTAGTAAATTGACAAAAAATTACCGTAGCAATGCGAAATAATTCTATTTGCCATGAAGTTAAAATTAAACTTCGGAAAAAAAAATTATTTTGCGTAATGGCTTATTTTACGTAATGGCAATGACTATGAAAGTACCTACCTACCTATGAAGAACTATGTATGTACAAAGTATAAAAACACATAGATCGATACGTATTGTATGTGACAACATTATGAATAACTTATGTAACTGTAACCGTCTTTATTGATTGATGCTATTGTTTTTTTATTGTTGCTTATTGAAACCATTGTTATGTCACATTACCAACTGATTTCTTTTTTTTTTAATGAATAAATTCGCTTTATTCAATTAGACTTTGGTATAACATGAAATTGAACAAACTCGCGATTTCGCTTTTTATAATTTATTCATTTTTATTTTCTATTTAAAAAATGTAGTATTGATCAAAATAAAAATACTTTTTTAATCAGTACAGAAAATTCAAATGAGCACCTCGATATATTTTAGAGAATGTTCATAAAAAATTCAAGCCGCCTCTGATAAGTTACTTGGAACTGAGTGAAAAACTCACATTTTTTATCATTTTTTTTATTTAACAACTTGAAATAAAAGAGACACTTTGACAATCAAAAACTACGCACCATAATTTAATTTTTTCTACTCCCAACTTTTAATATGCATATTAAATATGAAACACCAGTGCTTTAATGGGTCTCATTAAGATACAAATTTTCATTAAAGCACTGGTCAAGCTATCCAATGGCAGAGGAGCATTTGCAATCGAATCGGTTCCTTTTCGCTCACGATCGGGTCGGCAAGCCAACCGAAGTCACAGAGTTGTCATACTCACGACAAAAATTGCCTTGTGATATAAGTTCTGTATTTCTGAAAAAAAATTCTGAACGTTTATTTAATTTAGGACATAAGTAACATTCAAAGAAAATTTATCAAGATTTTATGTTACCTTAATTAATTTGATAAGTAGGTAGGTATATCGTGTAAAAGATGGGAAGATAAAGTATTATATCATTCGTAGCGCTCCGTGATATAGTATTCAAAGCGGCAACGCTGCGACCCGCGTTGCGCAGTCATACAATATCGTAATTAATGGCTGTCAGTTATTAAAATTATTAATTAATCTCAAAATCGAAGCGTAAAATTCAGAATTCGAACTTCGCATAATAAAAATTACGCAGTAGTGAGTAGTGCCCTTTAAACTTGATACTAAAACATGTCTCAGCAGAATAATCTTAGCAACGAAGAGAGAATTTGGTACCTAATATGCATAAGCAAATAGCAACCTATCTTAACCTCAATGATCCGCAATTGTACATGGGTCATTGTTAAAATATATAATTTTTTAATCTTTTCTATGAAATAAAAAAGGGTCGTAGAAAAAATAGTGTATGGAACTCGCAGATAATGGCTATTAATACGCTCTTATGATGGTTACGACACTCGCCTACGGCTCGTATCTTAACCATCATACTCGCGTATTAATAGCCTTCATTATAAGCTCGTTGCATAATATACTATTATTCACTCCGCTTTCTTTCCCGCCAGGGTGTGAATTTGGAGGTTTTTTGAGTTGAAGTTTTACAAGAAGTTTTTTCTTTCTAGGGAAAAAAATAATAGATTTGCATAAACTTTACATTTTTATCAAAATGTTAATTGAAGGAGTTGAAGAGGCTGTAACTTCTAAGGGGACGTTTAAAAAAATATTTTTTCATGAATCCCCTCCCCTTCTTTTTATTAAGGAACCTTGACTCCAATTTTATGTAGGTACTAATTAATGAAACATCCTGTATATGATTACATATATCCAATCAGTCTCTAAAATGTTTTTATTTTTATGAGATACATAATAATGTTAGGTATAATTTTCTAGTATTTTCGATCAGAATTATTTTTTAATCGAAGAAGAATCGACGACGCAGAGTCTGTCCTTTTGATATTGTATACCTAATTGAAGATTCTTATCAATCGCTGTGTAGGTATGTACTTTGAGCAAGGCCAAGCATCGTATAACTATGTAGGTATTTGTACTTGTGTCTATTTACACTCAAATGAGATTAAAAAAATAAGAGTAAATAAAAGATAGGTGTGCTCCATTTTAAATATAGCTATGAGCGTTTCAAAATATACATAATAAACTGATAAAATAGGTAAGTATATGTAGTAGCTATGTACTCCTAAAGATAGTTGGGTATTCTTTAATTTCAAAAACATATAAGTGGATTTTAAACTAATTTCCCGAAGAGCTAGAGACTTTCCATTTAAAAAAAGCTCAGAACTGGATCACAATGCAATATAATTCGCTTTCTTGTTGTCTCTATTAGTCTGTTCGGCAAAAATTTTGGAAAATCCCGAACGCCAATAGGAGAGCGCGTGGGCGGAGCCAACTGCAGGGATGACACCAACAGAAATCGCATGGGCGGAGCCACAAGTCTATGACATAATATTTTATGTCATTAAGATATCGTTAACATCATCGATTACGAAATTTCACATACATGTGTATACAAAACTAGAAAACGTAATGTAATTCACGCTAGCTACACCAGGTTTTTAACACAGACTAAAGAGTTGAAAAACTTTTTTATAGCTACTTAGTTGTAAGGTTTAAAACGATAAACCTGGGGTTTCAAACGATAACAGTGAGATGTGTAGAGAGTAAAATTGATTTCAACTATCAAATGGATTAATTATTTATTCAATGCACAGTTGTGAAAATTTATTTTCTACTTTTTAGTCCCTGTTGAAAGGGTGGTTTATTAAAAATGTTTATTTATTTATTTAATTCATTCATTATTAAATATAAACCCTTATGGCTACCCCTGCCTGCTGATTAGAGTTGAGACGGTCCTGTTTAGAGTTTAGACGATATCATCTGCAACAGGTTTGTACATATTTAGCCTGTTCTGTTCTGAGTTGTCGGTTCAGGATTTCGTTCAAAAGTTGTCCCTAAATCTCGACTGCGTGCATCTCTAATCCCATTTTAATCATGCTTGGCGTTAAGAGTTCCTCCTGAAAATTTTCGACCCATGAAATTTTAGTATAGTCACGCAAACTGACGAGGATATTTTTTTTTTAACTGACATGGGTTTTCTCCTTCCTTGGTCGACCTATCTTGAAAAAATCTTCGCTTCTCTTTTGCCATTGATTTTTTTTTTTTGTGAAATTAGACATTATCCCGAGAGAGAATAACTCTGGCACCCTTGGCAAGATTTTCCAATCGTCGATCGTTATTTTGAATTTTACTTTGTTAAATCATGGAAACATCAGTGGTGTACCTCAAGGCTCAGTTCTGATGTCTGTTTTGTTTCTAGTTTTTCTGTCAGATTTAAATCAATGGCCGTTATAGTTGCCTGGGTGCTTACTGGTTATTATTTACGAAAAAATATTTATCTCGGTTGCAGCAATTCCTATTTTTTCGTGTCTGGATCCCTGTTTTTTGTTTTTTTTTTTAGTTTTATGGTGTCACGTCTTTACTTAGATGTTTTTCTACAATTTTCAAGTTGTTAATCACAAGTATTCGACTTTTCTTACATGCGCTTGTCTTTTTTTATTGGTACCTCATTCCTATGGCATGCAGAGCTAGACTGTTGAAATGGGTAGAGGACAAGAATAAGTTGGTATCGCCCTGAAAAAAGTAGCTTAAATGCAATTTTTGAGGGGTGATAAACAGATTATGTACTTATAGACTCTCAACGAAATCAGCAATCATACCTAATTCTGAAATTTATATCACCAACTTTTGCTACCCCAATTTTAATCAACAGGTGTTGCCAACTTGAAAGTTTGAGTTTTGTGACTGGTGACATAATGATACTTTTTATTGATATTTTTGAATTAATGAGACATTTGGATTGTCATCTAAGAATGTGACTAAATCCTGGTTCTATTTTAAGTGTTAACATCCGCCTATTATTATAGTTGAAACCGAACGAAGTTAAGTTCTTTGGCTTTTGCTTGATATTTAATATCCACGGATACCTCCTACAGTATGATCTAAATCCGTTTATATCAAAGTTGATTATTCTTATTTTAGGCTAGGAAAATTACAATTCTCAGAGGAAAGTGGGGAAGTTTTGTTATAGTTTTGATTTTCTCACCCTCTGTGTTATTTTGGGTTGCTAAACACGAATTTGAAGTTTGCGGCAAAAATTTGGCCCTCAACTTGTTTTTTTCTGCATTTTTTTGTCAAAATGTTTGCACTTTTTTACGTTTTTTGCACAAATCTTAAAAAAATAGATAAAATTTCATACATTTCTCATATTTATCGTTTTTATTTTTTATTTTGAAGAACCGTTCCGCTGGTAGAGGGCGCCAAAAAAACATATTCCCGGACTCAGTAACATGAATAGTGAATAGGTAGGTATAGAGGCAAAACGAGAGGGAAGGTAATTCAAAAAAAGGAGACAAGCTAATGAAAAAAACATTTATTTCTAAAAGTAGTTATGTATGTACAGTGTATTATAATAGTCAGTGTAATATGTATTATACTCATATCATTATAAGGATAAATGTTAAGAATGACGAATATCGCTGAATGACAATCGACCCTCTCATCATTAACAATGCCTGTGTTGCTGTGTTGTGCTCAGAGAAAATTAATTAGGGCTTTTCGGAAATGGAAAGTGTTCTTGCAAACACGCATACATCATGGCACAGTCCTTTATAGCATCCCGAATGAATAGATCTTGCCTATAGGCCATGGTGTTGATGCGGATGATGTCAAATGAAACACCACAGTAGTTTTCTCTTTTTGCTCACAAACATGATGCCCGGCTGTGAGTGACATGGTCCATCTGGTTAGAATACCTTCCTTGCACCCCACGCAATGGGAATATGCTTTTTTTCTATAGCGCTCTACCGGTGGAACGATTAGTTAAATATTAGTTAATTAGTAAAAAAAAAACGGTTTTTATGAGAAATGTAGGAAATTTTGTTTATTTTAATTTTGTATAGACTAGACCAATTTTGAGATTTAGACCAAAAACTGAATATAGTGCAAACATTTGGGCAAAAAGTGCAAAAAAACAACAAAGTTCCTGGCCAAATTTCGGGCAACAAATTTCAAATTCGTGTTCAAAAGGTGAGAAAATCAAAACTGTAGCAAAATTTTCAAAAACCTCACGCAATGGGATTTTTTACGCGCTCTACCAGCGGAACGGTTAGCCTAAAAAAAAAACTTTTTTTATGCGAAATATAGTAAATTTTGTCAACTTTAATTTTTGAATAGAATAGACTTGTCGAAAAACGCTTCCTTTCTGAGATTTAAACCAAAAACAGGAAAAAGTGCAAAAATTTAGGCAAAATTTGCCAGCTAACTTTAAATTCCTGTTCAGCAACTTAAAAAACAAAGGGGGTGAGAAAATCAAAACTATAGGTAGCAAAATTTTCCTCTGAACCCCCATTTTATTCCTAATATATCTAGCCTACTATAGCTATTAGAAACACACATCAAATTATCTAAAAAATGATTATCTTTCGTAATTTTATGTTGAATAAAACGTTATTATTTATAAATCAATAATTAATTAACTAATCAGTATGATTATAATATGAAAGCAATGATAAGGAGTAAGGGTTACTAACCTGGCCTCTAACGAGATAATTGCGATGATTAAGAGTTACTTTGTTGCGAACGTCATTATACCTACTATTCATAAACAAATTAAACATTTATTAGAAAAATCTAGTACACATAATGATTAAATCGTTATTTTGTTATTTTTATGGGTCAAAGATACCACGGCACGCTCTCCGGCTTTCCATCATAATTTTAAGTTATAACATTTAATTTTTTCATTATATGAATTCTCCTTTAAAATTATCAGAAATTGTAGGTTGATTGATTGTTATTATTTCTTTTATGTAATCGAAGTTAATAAACAAATGTTATGTTATCAATTGTCATGAATATTAATGAATAATTACATATTCTTCTCACACAAAAATCTTCCTCGCTCAAAGGAGAGAAAAATCAAATCAAGGCTTTTTAAAAAATATAATAGGTAGGTACATCATTTCCCAAATATCATTTCAGTGCAACAGCAAACACGCGATCTAAATTTGGAGCCCAGTTTTTTTGTAATATTAAATAATACACATGTATAGGTAAGGTACAAATATAAGTAAGTATAGGAAAATTAATTGAATGAATAATTTATAAAATTTATTGATTTTTTTAACCAAATATTCGACGACGAAGTCGGACAAAATCTTGTTAAAAATCGGGTAATGAATTCAGATCGCGTTTAACGGTAAACCTGATATTTTTTGGTCTCGACGCTTTGAAGTTCGGCGAGTTGTCGTTATTTATTCTCGTGTTTCCAATTTCATTTGTCCTAATAAGAGACACTCTGTATGATTTGAATTCAAAATTACTTCAGCAAACTGTCCCAAATCCAAGCTAGCAGGTTTCCGAACCAGCAGAGCCTAGATTAAGTTCATTACAGAACGGGCGAATTCTAATCAAAACTAAAACACGAACACACACCGCCACCACGACCGCCGCCCCCTATTGTATGTAGATTGTAGAATGTAGATCGTGTTGTTGGTAGTGTCAGATTAGGGGTCGGGAATGCGAATGGGCAGTATAGACATTAAATCTATGTTGAATTTTAAATGGCTCATGCAGCGATCTTCTACAATTTTTGTTCATTTTCTCTGTTTTTAGTCCCGGAAAAAAATGCACCAAGCAGGTATAATTAAAAAAAAAAAAAAATCGTGAAAATTAAGGGAACTCAACATCATTCCCTTTTGCGGTCCCAATCAGTAACGCTGGCCTGACGTGAACTGGAGACTGATTGTCGGCTCGCTTCATATTTTAGGTTGTCATGACGATGTCTTTAAGATTTTATGGAAATCATAAAATAAGAATTACATTTTATAATCGCAAGGGGCGTGGAAACCGGGAAAACGACATGTCAGATCGGTCCTCTATTATTAAAGGTTACAAGAATTGAGCAAGCGGCCTCGCCTCAATCTGAGGATTATGAATCGATGAGCCCCGTGTGTTCAACTTTAAATTGATAGACCCGTTTAAAAATGGAAATATGGTAATTTTTTATAATTTATTAGTTGAATCTTGCGCAGAATATTGTAATTTGCAGTTATTATTAATGAACTGAAATTATACACTCCTGTTCTTGTAAGTAAGCAAAAAAATTCAAATTGTATCAAATTTTTGGCAGAGAGTTTTTTTGAATACCGATTACCGTTTCCAAAAATTTTGAAATAATTGAAACAATCAAATTAGGAAACGATAATTTCCAATAAATTGCTTATTTATGGAAAATCCTGTTCTTGTAAGGAAAAATATGCAAATTGTATCAAATTTTGGGCAGCGATTTTTTTCGAATACCAATTACCGTTTCCAAAAATTTTAAAAAAATTGAAACAATCAAATAAACGAAAATTTCTAATAAATTGCTTATTAATTAAGAATTTTGTTCTTGTTAGCAAAAATATGCAAATTGTATCAAATTTTGGGCGTTGATTTTTTCGAATACCAATTACCGTTTCCAAAAATTTTGAAATAATTGAAACAATCAAAATAAGAAACGAAAATGTCCATTAAATTGCTTATTTAGTGAGACTCTTGTTCTTGTAAGCAAAAAATGCAAATTGTGTCAAATTTTGGGCAGAAAATTTTGAGACTAGAGCAATAATTCCCGTTACTAGAAATTCTGGAAAAATCGAAACAATCAAATTACTGAACGAAAATTGCTAATATGCGTATTCATTATTAATCATTGAGAAAAAATCTTGAGTGAAATTTTTGAATTTTTAGGTTTGGGGATGGGATTTTAATGGGTAAATTAACCGGCATATTTTTTTTCTGTTTGCCATGATCACCGTGCATAATAGAGTTAATCGATAGATCGATATTTTCATAATAATGATAATAATAATAAATTATTACAATTTACTATGGCAGTGCAATCTCTATATGTACACGCAACGCATGGTTTGGTTGCCACTGTTTCTTGACTTTCAAATGCCGGGTACAAAGTCCATCCTCACCTCCTCTATTAATATAATTGCATCTGCCGTGTGTGTTGTCAGCAAGGCTGCCCCGAGGTGGCATTTGGAGGGGTCCCCCGGCCAAGCGGACTTTGGACCTGGTAGTTCCGCGCACAGCCAGTGCAATGAGTAATCACGAAGCCGATGCGTGTACGATCATGGGATGGGCTTGGGCACGACATATGGGTCGCTTCGAAGCGTTCTTTGTTCACGTGCTCGTTGAGTGCTCCGCTCTCATCTCCTCCGTCGTCTCCGTCTCCTCGGCCAGTCTGAGTCTATTCAGGCCCTGATGATCTAAATATTCTAAATCGTTCATCTTTTTATTGGCAACCAGTAGTAGGTTTCGCTTTATTTCATCAGAAATTATTAGACGCTCTGTCTGCTAACAAAAAAAGCGTTGACGTTTCGTAAACGTAAATAGACGTAGACGCGATTCAAAATTGATGAAAGGATTTGTATCTCTTTCGGCCCTGTTTTGTCAATTTTTTATGATAATTTTTTTATTAGATAAGAAGCTTGATGAATCTTACTTTCCTTATTGCGAGGTTGATGTGTTGTTTTTTTATATGGGAAAACTTCTTCCATTAGACTCGACCCAAAGTCATTAACTTTTTCCTTTTAATAACATCGACTCAATACCACTTCCTCAAGAAACTCCGTTCCCACGGGAATCCGGCAAGCATCAAGAGGACGGCCATTAACTTTTTATTAACATAGGTACAACTTTGTTATCTTAAATATTATAAAAGTCGATAAATGAGGTCTGCGAGAGGCTCGGGACCCGAGAGATATTAATGAGAATCCCTATTAATCCCCTTACTCGTCTGTCAGTCACCGACGCTGGCGCTGGCACTGGCACTGGCACTGCAAATTATCTGTACCTTGAGAAGCTGAAGAAGGGGAAAAAATAAAAATGTGAACTCTTAAAGTAATAAATAACGTTAAGCCGGTATCTGAAGCCTCGTCGTGTACATTTTTAAGATAATTTTTAAGCAGAACGAGGGTCATATTTTTGTTTAGATATTTAAAATATTTCCTAATTATTTTTAATTAAATAACTCGATTAATTAAAATTTAAACCACCATTTTCTCCTGATTCAGTTCCCCTGATTGAAGCAAAAAATAAAAAAAAAGAAATTTGGAAGGTTATTTATTATTAAAATTAAATTCCTCAATAAGTCCAACTTAATTGGCTCGATGCCCTGCTTGAAATACTCCTACCTATAACCATTTTTGTTTTTTTCTTCTAAACCACGTAACCTACCTTCGACAAAATGCCTAGGTTACCTAATTAATTTTCCTCACAAACAGACTACGTGAAGTATTAATTATCAGCACCAGAGTTAGTGGGTGGTTGCTATGTAGTTCTTTTACTTTTAACATACCTCTGCACCGTGTTATTTTATTATATTCGCTAATTCTGCCCTGTCGTCCAAATATTACTTGCCTGTCCCCGTTTTTAATTAAAATTCAATCGATGTAACAACCGGGTATTGTGTCCCGAAAATTGACTGAATTTTAATTATCTCTTCATTCAGGAGAGTTGTGTTGGCCTTTTCTTCCCATGTCCGTTTGAAGCTCGGAGTTTCATTAAAGATTCTTTGTGTAAATAAGAAAATCGTCTTATTGAGACGATTCTTTTGCGAGGAAATTGGAATAATAGAACTGGTCGTGCTTCTTTTTCTTTCGCGCAAAGAAAGGAAACTTTTAGAAAGTAACGAGAGCGTGCTTACTCGCACCTCGCTGTTTTTTTTTTATTAGAAATGGACAAGAGAGTACTTAGGTTACGGTTTTAATCAATGGGAATAATTTTCTGTTGAGTCTTTGTCGATTTATTCAATTTTAATTAGGTTATATGTTATACTTTACAGGTTTTTGGTTGTACAGGGTGGTCCATTTATTTCAACCCTTGAAATAGAGGTTAATTTGAAAGATCAAAAATTGAAACGTTGAGGATTCAAAACTGTAATTTAGTGGAAAGTGCTAAAAAAAAATCGATTTTTCTGTCATACATCGGCTAAAATCGATCAATAAAATCAAAATCGCTAAAAAGTAATATCAGAAAACTAATTACAAGGCTATAATTAAATAAAATACTTTATATATAGAAAAGACATGTAGAGTAATTGATATATGGTAGCTATAAAAGTGACAAATAATCTGAAGAGTGTTACCGGTGAAGAGAATTCCTAATGTTATTCAGTTTTATGTCTCAGTGTGCCATTGAATTGAGATGGAGATTCTTCCCACTGTTTATGAAGACTGCTTAAAGATTTATGGTACACCCGCTCTTCAGATTATTGGTCACTTTTATCAATCATTCTACCTGTCACTTCTATGGAATATATTTTTTATTTAATCCTAGCTAGGTATAATTAGTTTTTTGATGAATTTGATTTTATTAATGGATTTTCATCGATTTATGGAAGAAAAATAGATTTTTTTGGTCACTTTACCACCAAAGTACACTTTTTTTCGCTGGTGACCGATCGTAAAATAAATTTGAGAGTGATGGAAAAAAAAAATTGCTCCACCCAAATAAATTTATTGATTTGATTTCTCACCACATTTTTACGCAAAAGTTGTGGTTTTTCGGTTAAATAAGTGAACTTTTTTTCTTGGTAAAATTTTTTATGTGTGGTAATGCTTTTTTTCATAAGTGGATGGCTGCATAGGTACGAGGTAAAAAATATTTCAGCTGTTGCGCAGAAGTGTTGACCATCTGACCGGTTTCGACTTATTTTCAGTTTCAGGAATTTCAGGAATTAGTTTCGAGCCGTGTCTATAAACGACGAGAGGGATTATTGATTTTTGATTAATTATTATTTGTACGTGTAAAGGTTTAATTACGTTTCTAAATTTTAATTATTTGAAACAATAATCTACTCACTTGGAAAGGGACCTTTGAAAATTTTGTCTGCTTTTTTTTGCTCCGAGCTTGAAACGAATTCAATAAACGAAAATAGGTATAATTTTCCGGTATAGGTTTTTATTAAAAAACTCTTTCCGCCTCGTCCTCTTTATGACTTATTATTACCGCTTCAATACATATTCATTCCGCTTTGAAATCGCCAAATAAAAATGTGATAAAAATATTTATCGGAAGGCCAATTTTGATGGAATCTTGCTCCGAATCAGCAAGTTTTTTATGAATAAAGAATAAAATATAAATTCCTTTGTTGGAATGGAAAAGGAATTATATCTCCAAGACTAGGTATTCCTATTTTCCTCCCACACAAAGAGGAGAAACTTGCTTTTAGAAATCGCCATGATTTGTATTTCCCGTTTTTTCACTTAATGCCAAAAAAGAATTCAATATGTGAAAATCTGAAATGTGAAATATCGTCCCACTTTTATTATAAAAGATGCTGAAAGGAAGGAGGGCTCTTCCTCTTTCTGAAATGTTGGCGTATCGATTTTCTGTCTGGGAATAAATCATGCAATGCTTGATTAATCGGAAATATGTACGTTGATATTAAACACCTTTCACGAAGGGATCTTAGAAATTTGATATGTTTTTGTTCAAATGGAGTATTTTCGTAAATAGAAATAAATAACTTCAACGAAAACCTTGTCGTTGTGAAATGCAGGAAAAGTATAGTCACTAACAACTTAACTGAATAGAACGTTATGTGAGTAGATGTCACGTTTACTCTCAAACTTTTACTTTATAGAGCTTGCATATTATATCTTCGAAAGAAGCTTTACAGACTCTATAGACAGAAATCCCTTCAGTATTACCCTTCAATATTTAAAGCCACCCTCACATAAAACTGTTTTTTTTTGCATCACAGTTCCAAAACTCTCTTAAAAAGTTGATGAATTGAAGCCACAATCAGCCCACAAAAATAGGTTTTCTACGGTAATTAAATTAATCAACCTCAGAATGTTAATGTCCTGAAGAAACCTGTCTTAATAAGGAATTCCTGCGTAACGCCAGTTACCCTAGCCCCAGCCCAAACGTGACTTGGTGTTCCTCAAGAAGCTGTTTTATCCCCTAACAAATTCCTTCTTCAGGTAAATATCTACTTCCCACAACAGCCTACTGGGCTTTTTCACAAAATATTGGTCTCCTTGTATTTTGCAAGGTTCAGACCGAGGGAGAGAAGTTTTCCGACTCTCCGCTCTTCAAGAATCATCCCCCTATCCCCCGTGGCAGTTAGATAAAAACAATTTTGATTTGGTATCATTATCCATAATTATATAAAAAACGTTCAGTATTTTAACCTCGTACACGTAAATCATACCAACATGTTATTTTCCCCCGGTGATCGAAAATAATACCTGAAACTCTGATATTATATGAAATTTTCATTAAAACGCAATAAAAAAACCTCGTTCTCTTTCCGAGTTTGATTCGAACGTTACAACATATATTTTATATTTCTGTTGGCTGCTGGATTTTTTGCTTGGCAATCATGAAATGCTCGATTCGACTGAAATAAACATGTGTATTATGGTAATATGAGAAATTCCAACAACTAATAAATTCGTATCATAAATGTCTTACTCAAGGTATTCATCGCTGAGAAAAATATAAAATAAGTAAAAATAACAAGAAAGTTGATATTTTATACCCTATTTCTTGGTGCAGGTCGCAGGTGGGAAATATTGCGAGTAAGAGTTATTTTAGCTCATATTTTAAATTCCTCATTTAATTGCTATTAGTTTTTGTGTAAAGTCGATTAATATAATTCTCTTTGTTGCGATACAAGAACGGTAAGTAAGAAGTGTCTTATAATCACTTATATTGTATGGACTTTCAACATTTCGTGGATTGCATATTATTTTTCGTTTCGTTTCAGAAGTGGGATTTGAACCCACGCCCACAAAAGTGGACTGTACTGTCACCCTACTTATTTAACAGCGGCGACTCGTGGATTGAAAAGTTAGTGAAATGTATACATTCTACACAGACGGACGAGGTCCGGTTAGCTCGAAAAAGCGATTTCGCAAAGTCTGGTCGGCTCATTTTTTTTTAGTCACAGTCTGGCCACCTCGATTTTTTTTTGCCAAATGCGGTCGCCTTCCTTTTTTTTACAAGATCTGCTTTATCAAGGTCCGATCAGCTTAAAAATTCAATTTTTGCAAATAAGTCCGGTCAGCTCAATTTTTATTTTTTGCAAAGTCGGGTCAGCTCGAAAATTCGATTTCTTCAAAATCTGGAGCTGGAAAATTCGAATTTTGCAAAACCTGGTCAGTTCTAAAATGAGATTTTTGCAAATAAGTCCAGTCAGGTTAATTTATTTTTGTAAGTCAGGTTTGACAGGCTCAAAAAGGTCGAGTTTTCAAACTGGCCGAACTTTCTCTTAGCGGACATTGCAAAAAAAATCGAGCTGACTGGACTTTTTTTGCAAAAATGTAATTTTCTAGCCTACCGGACTCGAATTTTCGACCTGATCGGATTTTGCCTAACCGAAGGTAACAGTTAAGAAAATGCAAACTTTGCAAAAAAATCAAGCTGACCGGACTTCAAAAAAAAAAAATTCGAGCTCATCTTGTCAAAAGTGATCTTGCCAAAACAAGGAAAAGTTAGACTTAGCGCTTAATATTAAATTTCAAACAAAAATAAAATTAATTATTATTACTAGTAAGTAAGAGAAAATTATAACATTTTTCCAATAAAAAAAAAACGCCATTTATTTAGAAATACGTGAAGAGGCACTTCACACTCACTTCATATGAAAAGTCGCCACTACTAACCTAACTAAAAACTAACCACCCTGCAGCATACGGTAGAAAAAATTAAACACTTTAATTCATTATGAAAAGTTGAATTCAGAATTTACCATTTTTTCACAATACATACCTGGGTATATTTCGACAACTCAAAGAAGAAAAAAGACGGAACAATCATGCAAGGCGTGTCCCTAAGGAAACCTTTGGTTGTTAGGGACGCGATCAAATAAATATTTACGCTTAGGTACCTTCATCCAGATATTATTCTAAACAAAAGTTCATAACGATAGTGTTATTCTGTCTGTTTCTGTAGGTAGTATTTATTATCTTTCAATCATGATCCTGTTGGTATTGTATATTCAACTTCCATAGATGCGCCACGATCGTACAAAGATAAATTAACAGATGGAATGAAATAAAAACATAAATAAAAAGCCTCCCTCGAATCCTCCCCCCTCCCAACTATGCTGGAAGCTAAGCCAAATAATCAAAAGTGTTTGATGATTTTAGATTTTCCGTGAAATCTCCTCTCGTTGGAAATATAACGGATCCACATCTGCCTCTCCAAAGTTATGCATAAAATCGCATTAGCTCTTGAAAAATAAGCAAGTCGAGAGAAACTGCGGAGCCACGCGTTAAATGAATTGAGGTTGCCGATGCTGAAATTGCCAGGAAGGTTTGCCCGTTTGTCGGCCAGAAGGAAGAGAAGAAATATAAAATATAAAACCGGTTCAGTGTTTGCTTGCTAAACAGCAAAACAGAAATTAAAAAACGAGAATTTTATTTCTCCAGGTCTTGACAAAACAATATGCAGATGAAACTCGTTTCAAAGCTACAAAGCTTCGTCGTACCCGACCAAGTAACCAACCATCCAACAACAAAGAGTCAGAACCCACGCTTTCTTTCACTGTACTTTGTACCCATAAAATTTAATTTTGGTAATAAACAGGACATATTATGTTATTATGCTGCATGTCTGCGCTTATCTCTTAATCCATATAGTAATCTCCTAAAATGGAAATATTAAAAGTTCAGCTGGAGTAACGAGCTTGGAACAGTTTCAATTACTGAAATAACCGGGACGTTTCCACGAGTCTGCCATTATCATTATTATTATTATTATTCAAACCGATTCCTCTTTATACAAGTGAACTTTTGAAACTCTTCCAACTCCAAAGTGATTCCTCTGTGTTCGGAGATTCGAAATAAACATCCTCATTCATAAGTCTATTTTAGAATAAAAAGATCCACGAACTCGGCAGCTATTCGCCAACAGGACCCCTTTCAGGCTTCTGTTTTTGTCGAGGTCGTTATCCATGTTAAATTCCTCTTTTATATGAGGAGGATACTAAAAAATTTTTTGTTTGGTTGGAGTTATCTCCTGCTGTTGTTTTTATGTCAACGCTGGCGCTGTTTGACCCTAGTCAGAAATTAACATCCCAAAGCTTAGTTCCAAACTTCCAAACATGATAAAATTGACCTGCGAATTTACATTCCCCTGCATGGGGCTCATTTTTTTCTTTATTGATGATGTTGCCTCTCAGAGCCGGGTACATAGACACAGCCTTTTCTGTCATTTGCGCAATGCGTATGTAAATGTAAATGTAATGTATGTATAAAATAGTAGAGTTAGTCGTGATGATAAGGAACATGGTGTACATGTTTAGAAAACAAGTAAATAAATATGTGCTTAGCTATTCTCTCTGTGTAATCCACATACATCTAGGACGCCCTTAACATGTGCAGTACAATTTCTACTAATGCGAGCGAGTTTGTTGAACTCATTTCGTATGATACGAAAACAACACATTGCCTGACGCTAATATTTACTATCACTATCACCATCGACCATTTGGATCACACATTGTGCTGTGTTCACTTTTATTGAGCTGTTTATGCGGTATGTCCATCGGTAAATTGTTTTGATTAAAATGTTTAATGAAGCGACGTATTGCAAATTAATTTATGAACTGCCAGGAACAGAAGCAGATCGGCCATGCAGAACCGAAAAACAACAAGGGAATCTAAACGAGGCAAACATAGAGTTTTAGTGAACTGGAAGGGGATGTTTGATTCCAGCTGGTTTAGTTAGTTAGAAAAATAGACACGCCGGAATGTAATAATATAAATCCGGATCGGCACGGGATTTGCATTGCAATTGGTTTAAGATATTTATTTTACTGCAGTCTGCATTTATTCCATACCGGATACAATCAAATTGAGAAATAAATCAAAACGTTGCAGTTCGTAAATCGGTTCGTACAATTTTACTTTTTCTCTTATGCTCGTCCTGACTGATTTTCCCCTTAAGGGAGAGATCAATCGAGCATGCAAACGAAAAACGAATCAGTCCCAACTAGTTTAACACCTTTTGGCAAGCACAATACATATGCGTAGGTGAATAGCTATAGAAAAAGAAAAATTGGAGAAGTACCTACTACTACGACAATGAGTTTAATGAAGTTGAAAATCAAAAGAAAAAGACTAACGTTATTGAGTCTGGTCTGGAGAGGCTTCTATTGTCTTCACTATAGTTAGGCTTCCACTTGGAGTTGTGGAATCCGTGGAAGGAGTACCACTCCCAAAAAATTGATTCCGGAAAAAGGGTCAATCTATTTTACCGGAATAAGAGTGACGGAGTGGTTTATTTGTGTTAACTTTCTGTTGGCCAAAGAGACCAAAACCTTCCTATAGTCTGCATCATTTTTGACTTGTTGATTCTTTTTCAATAGGTAGCGATAAGAATTATTACTTTTTTGGTCGTATTCCCAATGCTTTACGCTCCGGGTGTATTTAAAATAATTAAATAAAAGGGATGGAGGTATACTGTAAGATGGAGATTGATGATTACGTAGGTAATTGGGAAAAAAATACGTGGGGATACGGCTATCCATCTTCTACTTAATAGCTTTTGCCTTCATTCATTTTAATAATTATTGTCATACGTCAAGTTATCACTCATACCACTTTAGAATTTTTTGTATTAACCAGTTGCAATAACTGACTTTTTGTCGTAAAATATTTGTCCCGAAAAGAAAAAAATGTGGCTTTAAAAAAACAAAAAAATAGTAAGGTCTTTACGATTATTATGTACCTTGTACCTATCTCTAGCGTTTATACAAATTGCAAAAATACAGGGCGTTTCTGAGAAATAAAGTACCTATTAACATTGGTCCGCAAACCCACCATTTTCGAGATATATGGTGTAAAAAATCCAGTTATTTGGCGCTAATTTAGGAACCGTTTGAGACATAAAGTTGATTTTTTTACGCATCTTATGGGCGTTACTTCAACAATTCTTTCCCTAAGGCAGTGGCGGAGATTTTAGGGTTGCTTGAAATTTTGTTGTCCCTAATTTCTACCACACTGGGAAAACAGGCATTTTAAAAGCACATTTTAAATTGTCTGTTAAATATGAACTGTTTTCGAGAAAAAGAGCATATGTGATGAAAAACATAAAAGTAGCAACATGTTTTGTTGTGTGGACAAAAATATCACTTTTAGATTTTTTTTTATTTGTTTCACTGCCACATACAAAAAATTTAATAAGCCCTAAAAAAATTGATAATACTAACGACAAGATGTTCACAAAACCGAGCTCTGTATCTAAAACGGTTCCTGAGATATCGTAAAATAAGTGAAAAATTTTTCTTTACAACCTGCATCTCGAAAACGGTACATTTGCGGCCAATGTTAATAGAAACTTTTTTGCTTATAACGAGACATGAGATCACATCTTTCATTTTCCGACACATGTTTTGAAACATGTTGTAGTAGGTAAGTAGAGTAGGTTTTATTAAATGGTTGTGCGACAAAACAGTTAATCAAAAAATACATTTTTGGAGGTGGTAATGCCAACTTCACCGTCAAGCTATGATTACTAGGGGCTGTTTTTAAAAAAAGAGTACCTATAATTGAAAGAAAACATTTTTTACGACAAAAAACTCCAATTTATGTAACAATTAAAAACTCCAAGATAATTTAAGTTAATAATAAGTATTATTGATAAAAGAGTTTCCTTAGACAGATGTCAATTTTTTATTCCAAGAGAGAAATTGTTTGCGCGGATCTGTTTCGTGGATGAAGATGAAATCAATACCTTTTGCTTCATTTGAGCGAGTTTGCAGCCTCAAAGAATCGCATTTATTGCACGTTAAAAAAATATCGACTTCGCTCGGCTGAAACGAAAATTCTGCTTCTCCAACTGTAAAACAAGAACAAAGAAATTTAATGTTGATCTATCCGAGGAAATTCTGGCAAAATCGGAATATTTATTAGAATTTATACGGGAACCGAGCACGCACCTATTTTTATTATTTTCCTCTCGAGAAAAATTCCAAATAAGTATATGTAAGAAAATGGCCAGTTTTGTCTTTTTTTGAAAGATATTTTTAGGTACTGCGCGGGGCCGTTATTTTGTTCATATTTTTGTTAACAAATTTTTCAAAATTGAGATACTTTGCGTCTTTTGATTTTTGATAAAAATGTTATGTCTGTTTTAATAAGTCTACGACATTGTTATTCTGTAAGTATTTCCAAAAAGATGTATTTTTTGGGGCCTGAGATATTAAAAACTACATTCGGGGTGAAGCTTGACCAGTTTTTAGAAATTAGCAAAGCAAGTAGGTAACACTGATATACTGTTATACCTACCAAATTTATTTATAGTAAAATCATAAGTCACAAACCAACCAACCTCTTTAAATAAGTATGGTCAAGCAGGTACCTGACCTGTCTCTTTGTTATAATAATTATTGTTATAAGTTATAATAACTTATCTATAAGTCGGTCTTGCTTATTTAGGAGACGACTTTGTATGACGTATGATGTCCCATTCAAATATTATGCGAGTCAATATAGAAAAAAGTCAAGCAGTGATTTTAATATAGATTGTCGGTTTATTATAATTAGGTGCTTGTTTACTCCTTATTGAGACGACTTTATTAGACAGGTACATGTGGTTTGTTTAATCTATTGATACGAATCCATTGTGTGTAATTTAAAGCCTTGAATTTTAAGTCAGAGATGCGATGTGAACCGACTCACAAATGCCACCTGATGGCGATGGCACAATAAGTATTTGTTGCTCGTTCCATATAAAACGAAAAATCCACACACCGGTACTGACATGTTTTGTTTGGCACGTGCCTTGGAATTGAACAATTATTAATAAAACCAAAGTTATTTTTGAGTGACGTCCATTTTGAGCAAATTCCCTAATTTTCTAGATTCCCCAAATTTCCCAACTAACTCTCAATTAGTTTGGCTTAGAGCCTTACAGGCGTTTTGTATATCCTTTGCGTTTAGACAGTCCTTGGTTAACGTCCTTGGCTAACAAATAGACCGCCAACCAAAGAAAACGAGGATTGTACAGATAATAACCAATTTATGCTTTAATACTCCCCTGCCATATTCAAGGGAAACAGTCCTGGATAGCTTCATTTGAGATATTTAAGATCTGTGACGAATTTTCTTTGATGTCATCAATACTCTGAATCCTTTCGGCACAAACTTTAGTTAAAATAAGGAAAAATCGCACGATCCAGGTCTGGCTGGTTAGTAACAAGGGAGCCTTTTTACTTCTTTGGAGAGGACAGTCATCTGACTTGTGGAACAAAACTGTGCAAGAACCATGATTTGTACCGCCACAACTCTGGTCTCTTTTCGCGGATTTTTCAAGTAACGATTGCAAAACGCCTTGATACTACATGTGATTCACTTTTTCGCCGTTAGGCAAGAATTACAAAGGCACAATTCCATGAAAATCGAAAAAAAAACAGCATCATCACTTTAAAATTGGGACGTGTACAATCTTTGTCAGTACTTTGTATTGATTGAATTTGTGTCTCAATGTCGTAGCCTTTAACTTGTTTCAAAAGATGGTGTGTTTCTGAAAACGTTTTCCCCAGTTTTACTTGAAAAAATTAAATTTTAGAATTGTTCCAGAAAATCGCGCATTTCAAAAATCGCCACCAAAACTTATACGCGTTACACTGAAATAACAATATCCCGAAAAATATATACGAGATACCAGACTTCAGGACTGCACGATAGCACGGTACTCGAGTATTCGTGGGAAACTCTCTTCTTCTTCATTAAAAAAATGATAATAACTTGCAGTTCCGGCCCTCGCAGTCGTTCCTGTATGAGGGCTCACTTCGGCGGCTAAAAGTTTGCACAGGCCACGCAGAGGTGCAGTGACAGCCTTGCATGTCACAAGTTGATCTGAAGGACCCACAGGCTGTTTTTTCTTTGTTGGTCCCATTTTGGTCCCACGAGAGTGGGGGACATAAGATTTCCAGTCACATTTTCAAGTATGTAGTTACGGGCAATTGGTTAAGTATGTTGCTAGTTTATAGGAAATAAAGTCAAAATAGATTTTCAATAAGGAATATAATAATCTTTGCAAATAAAAATTCTGAAGTGTCCTTTTTCCCTCTCCCCCGTTCAATCCAAGAATCCAACATTGGGTCGAGCATCCATAAAAACTGGACCACTCTTTAAAGCAAAAGCCCTAGCGGTTTACGGTTGGTGCCATGTTTTGCCAAAGCCTTTGTTAGCGGTGGTACTCATCACAAGTGGTCCATAACTGGAATCGCCTTGGCTTTGTTGACACTTGCACCAGTTGCTAGTGGACCTTGGGGATTGATTATTAACCTTCTTGGATATATTGTGAGCTGCGGGTAAAAAATACGCGTCTCTTCAGACAAAGACACAACGTAGGTATGGCACCTACCAATACATGACAAAGCGGACGAAGCATATCCGCATATTTTCATTATTTATCTTACACCGTGATTCATACGCAGTTTGGGGGATTTGGATCTATCAAAGTTCCCAATAATTATTATTATTATTGATGAATGCGTTGATAGGAATTGCCCTGCCTCTTGGCCAGCTGATTGTTCACGTTTAACGAGAATAAGATCGCCGTAACGAACACTTTGGTGTACCAATGGTACTGGTAAAAAGGTCAAGATCTATATTATCATGAGACAGTTAGCACTTATTCGCTCTTTCGCATATCTTTATCTTATCAAGTTTGCTTTTTCATTTGACCTAGAGACCTAGACTCAAAAAAAATTAGGCTAAATGGTTATAACAAAAAAGAACACCTCGGTTTAGTCTTTTTTTTTGTATAAATTTAACTCCAGTAAAATGATGATTGTATAGGTATTATGTTCTATGTATACAATAAAAGTAAACAGATTTGTGTAGGTATAAGAGAAATATATGAAATTTGAAATTATCTTACTTAATATTTGTTCCATTATATTTATGTATGTACATATTTTAACATGTATTTAAATTTTTTAATAATCACATATGCTTATTTATCAAAATTAACGGCTGTAAGTTCCTTGGAGAATAAATATTGACTGAGTACAAAGTCCAACTTGTGTCATCTACCTGCGATTCTAAAACTGTTGGGCTTCATAGCCACAGAGCACTGATATATGAAAAGTTTCACCTAGGTATACATTATTATTATAATACATAGTAGGTAAAGGTTATATTTTATTATTGTATTTATTATTACTTTATTTACTGCGTTTCTGTTTATTTATATTAGATATTATTATGTAGTACCAATATAATTTGTAATTAATTATCAAAAACAATTCAGGGTCTTTGTTCATGAGTTATGACACCTACACCTGGATCAATATATCCTCGTCAGCTTCCTGTTGTTGTTCATTCGAGATTAGCCTATCAGCTTCAGTCCAGGATTCTATCAAACAATCTAAATATAAACTATTTGCTTAAAAAATAATAAGTTTTCTAGAATTATCATCAATTTTCCGAGTAAACTTTTTTGTTTATCGCATCTTTGTGAGAATTGGTGGCCGCTTTTGTGTGTGTTATGTATGTATACAGAGCATATTATTATTATGTACATAACATCTGTACCCAATTAATTGGCTCTTATCCTTTGTGATAAAATTCATAACCTGGCGCTTGTGTTGTCGTAAAGCCATAAAACTCAAGGCAGCGGTAATTGCTTAGCAAAATACGGTTGCTAAAATTAGTTTCTCTGGTTTCATTTCAACAATTGCTGTTTATACATGCCTGAGTTATATAAAATGTTTCTGTTCTGTTTTAAGCCGTTGTTTTCAACCAGCTTTAAGATCACTCTGTTTACACGTGTGTGATGTGAAAATGATCAAACAATAACATTGTAATCATGCACGCTTGAAAAGTTTGATAAGGTTTTTTATTTTAGAGCGAAATTAATTTAAAACGATAAGTATTTTTATATGTAAAATGTTATTATTGCAGTCCAGTATGTATGTAATTACTATTCCAACTGAAATTGAAATTGTAATGAGAATTTTTCGAGATTTTTTTTGGGGCAAATTTGGAGTAAATTTGTTTATGGCTTTTTTATTATATTAACAAGTTTTAGCAAAAGATCGATGTTATTTTAGTTTTTTTTGCTTATAAAATAATTAAAAAAAGAGTAATCGTGATGGTGTCAACTGAGAAATTGTAGAGAATGAAAACTGAGAGGTCGAGACTCGATCGGGCGGTTAGTTTCGGAGAAAATCGGGAAAAACGGCAAAAACGTTAAAACGTAACATATTTCTCAGCGTTTTATTGCAAAAACCAATACGAACGTTTTGTAGTACGAAAATTCTACTTTCGAAATCGTTTTTGTAAATTGGAATGGGACCATTGCTGCAGTATTCAGGCTTGCTGGAAAATTGCATAGTAAAAAATTCAAATGGCCACAGATCAAAAACTGTGCATCGAACATTGCCTGCCTTGCGCACATATATAGGGTCTACATTTATAACTAACACTGGCCGGAGGATTCACGTTACAACTCAAAAAATAACCGAGTTATGAATTTTTGAACAAACTGCACTTTGGCCCGATCGAGTTGTGTGTCCTCTCATTTTCTTCCTATTTTCATTCCTACGATTTTTTTGTCGACACTATCACTATTACTTTTTTTTTTGCAAGCAAAAAACTAAAATAACAGGTTTTTTTTCTTAAAACTGTTGATAAAAAAATTATGGCGCAGTTGGTTTCCTTTTCTTCACTTTTTAGACAAAATGCTCATTCCAGATCTCTGTAGCTTGGCCCATTTATTATTGATTGATTGAGTGAGTATCTGCATATCTTCTCTCTCAAATAATTACAGTAAATTAAGTAAATGATCTATAACTAAGGTACTTTGTTAATGATAAATTAGTAAATTAGTAAATGATGTAGGTAAATTATTTAAATGCGTTTTGGAGTTAATTTAAGTCTTGGAACGACTCCAACCTGATCAAAGTCACGTACCTATTCGTAATTAATAATAATGATTCCTGCTTTCGTGCGTAATGATACAAAATAAAATACGTGCTTGATTTGGCTTTATTTTAATTGATTTTTTTTCGAAATGGAGCTTCTGTCTAGAACGAAGAGAACTATTATCGACACATTAATTAACAATTTAATGCTTAATAATGAGAGTTTCATTATCATGTCTACAATCGCGTTCCATTAATAAAGCGCCGCGACTAAAGTAACATTATTTTAAAAAAAATTCTGGTTAACCATGGTATAAATGTTATAATACTCTGCATTACCACACAGGTATAAAATATGAATAATATTTCTCATATAACAGTGCAGAAGAACTTATCATAAAGAAAAAATAAAACGCAGTGCGAGTAAATAATCGTTTCACATTTATTAAATTTTAAATTTAAATCGTTGAATATTTTCAATGTTGATGGCTTCTTTGCATTTTGTCCAGGTACGTTTCGAAGTGATTAATAATAATTTATTCTTTTTTCATCGGATTGAAATGTTGGATAATGTAAATTTTGTTTACATAGATATCGAACAATACCGCCACCAGCACAAACAAACTTTAATGCACATAAATTATGCACGCGCCCCAGTTTAATCATTATTATTGTTACTGAATCGGAAAATACACGAAATTGATTATGATATATACCGTCCAAAGCTTTTAAAAAAAGACATGGCATAAAAGGGGTGAAATAAGAGTTAGAGTAAAACTGCCAGTCATAATTAATTAGAAACACGTTAAATTGTCTGTTTCGTGTTTCCTTATTCAACTTCACAGCAAATTCAAAAATAATCAGAATAAATTTACAGTTGAGAACTGTCACTGAAAAACTTTCTTTTTATTTAAACTCCTCACAACTTAACTTTTCATACCTGTGGTCTTTTCTTTCTATTTCTTTCTACAAAATGAAAAAAATTCGACTGCGTCAGGACTTTTTAGGAATAATGGTACCGGAATTTTGATCATATTATTTGAACTGAGCCGCATATTTTAGAAACTCATAAAAAATTACACACGTTTGTATTATCGTTGGTTTGAGGGGTTTTGCCCTTTTGGACTTGCACGGTATTTGTCATTAATAATTAATTAAAATACAGGTGTCCGGAAATAGTAGGTAGGTACATATCTAGAAAAGAAAGTGAGTCTACAAAAAAATAAGACCTTTTTTCCTATATAAACTTGTATGCCCGGACGTACTGTTTTCAAGACCCAGGTGGTCAAAGTTCAATTTTTTTTCTTCAGTTTTTTGCCAATATTTCGAGAACCGTATGAGATGCAATGTTCAGCTCTTGTACGCACTTTGTGTTCATTAATCCACAATGAGGGTATTTTAACATTTTAATTTCTACGCCATTGGAACAAATGCGATTCTAAAAAGCCTTTTAGAACCGCCCATGTCTTTTACAGCAAAAAGGTACTCTTGATTAACAACGCGAAAGTTAACCTTTCCGAGAAAAGTGGCATTTTAGGAGAGAAAACATTAATTTTAAGAATAATTTCTTTTTATAATTTTTTAACGGCAAGTAGGTACAACTTTTTGGAAAATTCTAATGCTCGTATTCAGAAACGATAATTTCCTAAATAATTACGTAATTATTTAAATGAGTGAGATGGAGATATGCAGTTTTTTTGCAATAGAATGAGATAGGGATAATTGATTACGTAATTATTTAGGAAATTATCGTTTGTGAATACGGGCGTAAGACTGTTGAACTACATATTCTTGAAATTAATTTTCTCTCATAAAATGCCACTTTTTTCGAAAAGGTTAACTTTGGCACTGTTTTTTGTTTGGCACGGTACCTCCATTTTTTTTTTCACTTTTATTTTACAGTGAAAACAAAAAACAAGTGGATTAACTATTAACTAGCAGAAAAGTGTGTATAAGAACTGAACATTGTAAGTAGGTATCTCATACAATTTTTGAGATATTGGCAAAAAACTGATTTTTTTTTAACTTTGATCACCTGGTATCTTGAAAACGGTATGTCTGTGCGTACGGCGTATAAGTTTATGAGAAAAATAGTCTTATTTTTTATGTACTATCACTTCATTTTCTATATGTATAGGTGCATACATACTATTTCCGGGCACCTGTATTAACACGGCAAAGGCAGTGAGCAACAGTCATTCTCCCAGAAGTCTCAAAACTTGTGGAAGAAGGACCTGGTGTATACTGATAATAACGGCCATATACCTACCCCGACCGCAGGGGCTGAAGTTTCTTTTGCAAAAATTGCTCCCCGATTAGGAATCGAGCTCCTTCTCCCATTTGCTTTAGATTTGGATTACTGCAATAAAAAAAATGACGATTTAATAATTGCTATCATCTTAATAATCTAATAAAAGTCAATTTGGAAAACCATATAATATTCAGGCAGTATGGATGGGTAGTGGGTACAATGTGTACTTATTATAATTTATCACAGTGAAAAAAACTGAATGACATTTTTTTAATTATGCTTAGAAAATTTGGCTTTTAAAAAAAGACAAAAAAAATTTCTAGCAGGAAAGCATGATTAATAAAAAATTTATATGTAAAGCAAAAAATGCTTAAAAAGATCAACAAGTTCGTAATTATGTACGCAAGGTAAAGAGCAAAGTCCAGATTGGCTCTCACACTTTTTTTTTGGTGCCATTTAACTTAATTAACTATTCTTATCCTTTAGCTTTTCTGAAATCAACAAACCTATTGACCGCTAGATTCCTAGCAGTAATTAATAATTTATGCAAAATTGACGATCAGATTATATTCACGTTATGAGATCAATGCTATGTTTCCATGTTATTGGGGGTTTCTCTTAAATAGGTGGTTTAATTAATTAGCCACAAAATATATGTTGTTCTTATCAAGTAAATAAAATAAATAACTCCATGGCAAGTTGAAATGAAAATTAACCAATCAGTAATTATCAATTAAAGTTAGCTGAAGTTTCGAGTCTATTAGTATGTAGTAGTAGTAGTAGTAGGAGGTAAAAAGTTTGCTGCTTCTAAGTTTTCCAGGACTTTCCTGCTTAGTGGCTGCAGGGACCGGTTGAAAATGAACTCTCATTATTAAATTCTATTCCGTCTTTTTCCCCTTTCATCCAGAACTATCCGAGCAGGAGAAACGTAAACCAGCAGACTCCATTATTTCATCCTTTCTTTCCTCCCACGATCTCTTTCCAGACATTACGGTTAAGTACATTTCAGGATACGTTTTTAATCATGGACTCCCATCTTCTTGGACTTTCTTTAGGTTTTCCACTATCCAGTCTTTTTTCTACATCACTACTCATGGTTTATTTATTATTCTCTTCACGTCTTTTCAATTTTATTCCTTCAGTGTCACGACAGTAATATCCAGTTCCAGTAAGTTTTTGTTTTACTTTGTTCATATTTCCAATTTAATTACTTTATTACTACCTACTCCCTGCATGATTAAATGTTTTTATTTATTTTTACTGCTATACCATGTAAAATTACTGCAATCGTTTTCTTTTTTTAATTGATTTTTTATCGTTAAATGATACCTAATTATTTCTTGTAGCTTTTTTAATCGAAACAGTTGAACATTGATCATGCCTACCAGGTGTGGTTTTGATTTGGTCGATTAGATGATTAAATCACCATTAAACATTACATATTGATATATTAATTGTTGCATCATTTAACATGACGTACCTTAAGCTGCTTAGTAGTAGTAGTAATAGGAATGTCTGCTATACGGAGAAACCGAGCAATTCCCTGCTTGGAGATTCCATTGCAGAGTCCAAGGTCCTTTCCAACCGTTCAAAGTCCATTTATATAAGTTGAGTTCTCGCTTCATCAATTGCTTTGTTTCACCAGCTAGAGTGTTACTGAGAGGGGGAAGCAGAAAGGGGACCTACCTACGGACCTCGTCAGCGATTGCAAAACAGTCGGAAAATTGGGGAAACTAATAAAAATGAAGTTGTTGAGTAAATGTTGTTACAAGGAAATTGCTGAGAAGTTGGGAAATATTGACGTTATAGCTATACCTATACCTTTATTACTAGAACGCGTTTGTGTTGCAAAAATTGTTTCTATGGGGTGTCAACTTTCAAAGGTGTCCTGTCCACAGGAAATTAACGTTGCGAAGGACTTTTTTTTTAGAATTCTTGCCATTTCAACGTATCAAATTAAACCTAAACTAATGCAATCGATTATGAATCTTTTTAGCTATTTATTATATTTTAAATATAATACATTTAAAATATTATAGAATATTTTATTGTTCAATTTACCACCAAAAAATTAATTTTTTTCTGCAGCACTGAGCGATAAAAAAATTAATTTGGGGAAAATTACAGGCACTAAACTTTGTAGACCAGATTCTATTATTTTTGGTGAAATATATTATATAAGAAAATTATATGAACCCCCCCCCCCCTCCCCCCTGAAACTGGGAACACGATTTTATAAATAAACTTTCAAAACAAAATACTTTTAAATTTTCAAATTCTTCTAAATATTTCTAATTTATAATGTCTTATTATTGTTACAGGTGTGCGAGAATCTGGGAATAACGAGTGAATCTGATTACTTCGGTCTGAAATATGAGAGCAACAAGGGTGAAGAGCTCTGGTTGAACTTGAGGAACCCCATCGATAGACAAGTCACCTGTCATGGATCATCCGTTCGGCTAGCATTACGAGTGAAATTCTGGGTGCCCCCTCATCTTCTCCTCGAAGAGACTACAAGGTATTATTTTATTATTTTTTTAATATGTAGGTACTCCAATTCCATTTAAGACATAAATTGTTAGGGGAATAAAATACCGTGGGAAGTTTATGATATGGTTTCTTATTCTTTGAATTTTTTTGCTTTCAACATGACACCTACATGTATGTACATGGACGCGGAGCAGACGCAAGGTCAAGGTTTCTAAGTAAAACAACCTTGGCTTCGTCCTGTTGATTATTCAGTTTCAAACTTTTTCTCTTTCTTTTAAAACCTCGCATTAAAATTGAAAGTTTGATGCATGTAAATCAAAAAGTTTCAAAATATTGATATTTCTCAATTTCCAGTAGGTTACCTACTTAATTCATGAATTTTATAATCTCAAAGGAAATTGTGGAAAACCAAGACTTGTTCACGCACCTATCAAGATAAATCATTCTACTATTAACAAATGAACATGAATCTGGTTCGTGCTTCTTTGTTCTTAATTAATGTTCATTTTGCAATTTTATTGATGATGAACATACAGTATATTTCCTTGCTATAAAAAGAACCTTATGTCCTTTTGTGTTACCATGCTACCATGCGTTGAGATCGTGCTTTATTGTACAGTATAAAAATTATTATCATTATTTAAAATCAAGTCTTGGGCAAAGTTCTATTATTATAATTATATTTTATTACAGTAATAGGTAGGTACACCTGTATCATTATATCAAAAGCATTATTATACCATAATACTGTAGTATAATTATCATAATATTTTAAAATTGATACCATTACATTACAATCATACAATCGCATGCATGTTACATTATGGTTTATGATGTTTTTTTTTTTAATTTTGATGCATAATTTTGTAATTATTGTCATTTATAATAATTTTTTTTTTAAACTCACATACTTACCTACCTGGAAGACCTTCCAATTATCGGTATTCCCAAAAAGGACATAAATATGAGTACTTTCATATCTCAGAGTCACTTATATCCTTATCTGGTCTTTTGATTTTTTTTTTATAAACATTATTCATATTTGCATCCCTGAAGATAGATAGGGTTGGTGTTGGTAAAGGAATATCAAGAGACAAACTTTAACTAAAACTTAAGACCAAAACTTAAATTCCTAAAAATTAATTGTAATTTTTTCTTGTTTCAGACATCAATTTTATCTCCATGCCAAACTTGAATTGTTTGAAAATCGTCTCTTAGCTTCTAACTGGGATTGCGTGTCCCGATTAATAGCCCTGATCGCCCAGGCCGAATCAGGAGACTACGATCCGTTACATCCTCCCCACAATGTCTACATGCAAGCGTCTTCGATCGCTTCTTCATGCAGCTTGAACAAGCCCCACGATCTGCTCCAGAGGATCATAAACGAGCACAAGAAATACAAAGATATGAAGTCGTCCACCGCAAAGTATTGGCTCTTGAAAGAGATATCAGAGTTGGAGACGTTCGGCGACGAGATGTTCTACATCAAGCCGCACAACATGATGCTCGGCGTCGGCCCCCACGGGATGACGGTGTACGAAAAAATCGGCGTCGGCCCCCACGGGATCACGGTGTACGAAAAAGACAAAGAGAAATATCTCATCAGTTTCACGAGCATAATAACCGCTTCGTCGCACCGTCGTACTTTCCGGCTGGAGTATTTAATGGAGGACAACAAGGAAGGACAGTTGGAAGTGAAATTAGACACAGTACACTTGGCCAGCGGCTTGTATAGGGCCATAACTGAGAAACATGCGTTTTATAGTTGTGAAACTGTAAGGAGTGCGGTGACGGCGCAATTCATTAGGGATATTAAGGGAACCATCGTGTCCATTTTCAATGAGGACTCTACCTTGGGGAAGAAATACGTGTTTGATATAAAGAGGACTTGTAGGGAGGTTTATGATAATGCGAGAAGGCAATTACATGTAGCTGGTGATATGCAAATCGTTCCAGAGGATGAGAAAGATGGTTGCACACACAGTGGTGGTGAACAATGCAAAGTGAGTATTAATTATTCAAAATCTTTTTTTTTATTTGCATTTTATTTTAATTTTTTTTTTTTGTATTTTACTCGCAATACTTCAACATGAAATATTGTTTCAGAATTCACAAGAAAGACTGAAAAGGCTTGTGGAAGCGATGACTTGTAAGATCTGCATGGACCAGCAAATCGATGCGGTGTTTCTCCCTTGCGGTCACATGGTCTCCTGCACGACTTGTTCGGCAAGATGTGAGAGCTGTCCTTTATGCAGGACGGGCGTGGTTCACGTGCAGAAGCTTTACTTACCCGGCGAATTTAGACAAGAGCTCTGTTAAGGTGAGAGGACGCCATTCATTGTTGAAGATCTATTTTTGTAATTTCGATGAAAAATTTATTTATGTTACATGTATACTACAAGAATTTTTGATCATGTTGTAGCGATTTTAGGAAGAAATAGTCATATCAGAATAATTAATGTTGTTGATCTAAATTGACTAGACTTGTATCGACAATAAATTGTAAATTACTTGTGACTTTTTGATGGTAATTGATATGATGATGATAAGATCTCGATTATTTTAGGGTATAATGTAAAAGTTGACATCCTTGTTAGATAATACCAAGTGATTTTGAACATTTCTCACTTTGGGTTTATTACTGAAAAATTTGAAAACAAAAATGGGAGGAATAACTTACTAAAAAAAACTCTATAGTTTTCTAACTATTCTTGGATAAAAAGATGATTCGATTACATAAAGTGCATATTCCCCTCATTTGTTTTCTTATACATAAATTCAGAATAAACCCTGTCCCAAAAATGAAAACCTTGTGAATATCCATCTAGATACTAGAACCATGTTGACAATCGTTTCATAGATTTAATAAAAGTATATTGAAGTTGAATAAAACTTTATTCAACAATTACTTAACTAGTTTTAGAAGAGGACACATTTTGTGATTTCCATTTGTGGTTCCACTTGCTTGAATTGTAAATCTCATATTGAGGTTGTTTCCATTTTTTACTGTGTAAAATGCTTTTTTTTGACGACTGATATGATTCTTATTTTCTTTATTAATATTTTTATACCAGATCTCTTGCAAATGTTACCAAGATGTTGCTAATGTTTCATATTTTTTAGGTAGTAGTTCAGAACTATTGAAATTAGTCATAAAACAGTCTCATTTCGAGAAATCTGGGATGTTTTTTTTAGTCATTATCAATGCAAATAATACTAAGTTTAATAAAGAGTTTTGTACAATATTATTATTGAAATAGGGAGGTGATTACTTTATCAGTAATGTATTTTTTAATTTTATTTTGTGATATTAATTTTTCAACTTTCTATAATAGTATAGATACAATGTCCATATTATGTAATCTTCGGTTTTTCATTATAATTTATGTAGGTATATAATCAGTGTTGAATGTACCTAATAGAATTTTTAATTATGAAGTATTTTAATAGTATTATAATTATATATCTATTTTCTCTTTGCATATTGATGTTCTTATTAAACTATCAAATTTAGATCGACTTTTTTTCTCACCCTTAACCCATCGACACTCATCCTATGATACAGAAATATCTTTGTAAGTCTACAGAAACTAACAACTAGTGCAGTCACAAGATATGCTGCTAAACTTGAAGAGAAAAAAAGAAAAACTATGTCAATAATTCCATTTTCACAGGTGACGACAAAAAAAATTCCAATTTACTATTACCTGGCAAGACACAAAATAATATTTTAAGGGTGTCCAAAGACATTCGACACTAATAAAATCATGTGCAAAGTTTTTTGAGATTCCAAGGGTTTTTTAAAGAGCAAAAATCATCACAAATTCTTCAGTGTTCCATAAAATTATTTAAAAAGGCATCAAAGAGCAAACAAAAAAAACTAATCTCAAGTATCCTCTTTGCTTGACCTCCCTCAGAGCTCTAAAATCCTTTGATTAGTACCTGGATTTACAAGAAACCCCTTCTGGAAAGAACTTCATCAGTTCCTGTCTTGGAGCACTTTAAAGCAAGTCTACTTATTGTAGATTATCTTTCAAGGGTATCAAATTCACCTCTACATAAAATTCCACTTTTTCTTTTTATCACTACCTTGCGGATAAAAGGCAAAAGAAGATAAGTCAAAACAGTAAACTTTACAGGAGACCCAAATAACTATTTTTCTAAGCAGTTTTTTTTTTAATTTGTTTTTCAAATTTCAACAATATGAATAATCCTTTTAAATTAATTATCTTTTGACTATCCCCTTTTACCCTAGTCACAAGTCCTTCAATTTGCCTTATTTGTCTACAAATCCTCCACTCACAGTACTAAAACACAAATCTCTTTTAGACATCTATCTATCTACCGTCACTTCACTAATATTATAGCTCTCCAAACTAACCTTCCTTCAAATCATCTGCTATTGCCCCAGAGAGAGAGTAGAGTCTTGTCCGTGTTGTGTGTGTTGACAGCTCCTCTATTATAGTAAAATACAGAAAAAATGCTCCAAGCAAAGTAGATCAATGGGATGGGAGAGAAATTTCCCAACCAAAGCAACATATAGCTGGCTAAATGCATAGGTGTGCGAAAGCAATTAAATAAACAAAAGTTACTCTTCTGCGATGACATGTCTCTTATTAAATATCTTGACAGGTGACATTCTAGATGGACGTTCCTGAATGGTCACATGTCGTCCGTTGACATGTTCTAGAGTACAGTAGAGATGATACAGGCACACTACCAGGGACCCGTTTCATAAAACATTTACAAATCGTCATTTGTGTTGTCACAAATTTCTAAAAACTAATGTAATTTATTATATGATTATAGAAATTTGTCGAATTGTCATTTGTAAATGTTGGGTCTCTGGTGTCTTCCTTTACTGAGTTAATAGCAATAACGGATAGGGGAGAGGATAATAATTAAATTTAAAAAATCTATATACTTTTCTGTACATTTATTAGGTTTGTCATGCTAGAAACAGTGTTTACATCAAGTTTACTAAAATGTATTTATCACAGAATTAGTGAACACTCTTTCTTATTTAACTAAACACCCGTACAAATAAAATATGCTAATTTAAAATGAAATTGATTTCTAACATTGTTAAATTCGGTTTCGCTCCTCAATATTCGAAATACCTTACTGATTAAAATTCAACTAAAACAATAATAATTACATGGTGACTTATGGAAGATTTAAATAATACTATTTCAAAAGGTATAAAATCCATCATCTTTCTCTCTCACTTCATCATTATATTCAAATTCATCACAGTCTTTTGAAGTCATCTTTTACAATTCTTATCGATTTAACACTATTAAATTAAACTGAGAGCTTCTAACAAAATCTGTGTAATACCTCCAAAACACAAGATTATCATTTAAATAATTACAAACATTAAAGTAGCCAATAATAGTAGAATTACCACTTGGTCCAGTATTACCAATAATATTATACATACAACAAAAAACGAATCGATTTTGATAAATAATAACAATTAAAATTAAACCCCTACCTTTTAAAAGTAGTCTGCTAAAACTGTTATCTAAAAGCGTTCACAATACTTTTCAAAGTGTTTAGTGATTTCTGCAGTCGTTTATTCTCTTTATCAGACCTGAACGCAAGAGAATGAAGCTCTCTTCGTTTCCACTCCAAGTACTTCAGTTCACGTTGCTGCCCGGTTATCTCGTCTTGTAATTCTTCGCTACACTTCTTCAATTTGTCAAATTCTGTTTCAAGATCTGAAAATAAGTCAAAATCAATCTTAAAAGAAAGCTACAACCAGAAACAGCATAAAAGGTGAATGCACCAGGTCTACCAGGGCATAGAAATGCTTCCAAAACACTATTTAATCAGTTAATTACTTTTCTAATCTAATCTGAGGTCATATTACCATGATCAAAAGAGATCATTGGCTCTTATGTGAACTCTGTGACCTCAGAAAAACAAGGGAAATGTTGGGAATGAACAACGTACCAAGTAAAACAAAAAGAAATGAAGCCTGAGTGTTGCATGTGCTTTTTTTTTGCAAATCTAAAAAAAGCATAAAAAATATTAAATAAAATGCTAAAGGAAAATCCTTTCAATAGTTGGCGTTTTGAGTGATAACAAATTTTGGACATGTGCTGAAGGCTGAGAAAAATCAACTCTTACATCTCATGAGGCTGGGAAACTTGCGGGAAGCTTAACAGAACGAGTTGGTTGAAAATTTTGAGATTTTGTCATTTCAATGCTGTCAAGAACAAGGCAAACACCCTGAAGTCATGATAATTCCCAATCATCATGATTGGGAAACTGAAGAAAAATATAACAAAATGGAGGGATTTTTTCGGATACTTTATCAATAACTTACGTTTAGAATACTGTTGATATGCTGCTCCCATGATTTCATGGATGCCAGGCCAATTGGTTCGTTCCTTAACTGCAGAGACCTCTTTATTTGGCATTTCATCAGTCTTTTCACTGACAATATCGCTACTAACAGTCAAGTTACTTCCAACTGTCGGATTTACACCAACCGTTGAATCGCCACTAACCGTCGTCGGGTTGCAGTCAGTTATAAGCTTATCACCGACAGGAGGAACTGAATTATCTGGCCGACTATCTACAACCATGACGATTGGTATATAGTTCTGATATCTCCCCTCTTGATTTTGAATGTTAACGATAGAGTTTTGTTCTCCGGGTATTACATTTTCAGCACTTATTTTAGATACAACATTATTGGTTGTTATTGTATCAATGAACACGGCCTTCGGTGCTGCATTAAAAGAAGCGGTTGGTTCTTTCAGAGAAGCGTACTTGTTATATATTGTATTTTTACTAACCAAATCATTAGGTTTACAAGATGTATCGTTTCTAATTACTTTGGGTACTTCAATATTGCACGTCATTAAAGTTTGATTTTTTCTTTTCAGCCTCTCCTCTACCATTAAATTCTTATTGACACCTGCATCAAGGCTAGTAGTCATAGATTTACCATTACCATTAAAAGGACCCTGAACAAAATTTTCTGTACCAGCAGTTTTAACAGTTCTAGTTTTTAAATTGTCTATCGGGTGGTTTTTTAGGAAACCGTTGGGATGAAACGGTCCATTCTTCAAGATTTTATTCTTTACGGCAGCAGCACTGTTAACTCGTTTCGGCTTGTCTTTGATGATCTTATTTTTATTAGCAGCGGTGTCAGTGCAGGCGCTTTTATATTTATTCGTCGAGCCGTTCTGTATGAACTTATTGGATATGACACATTTTTGATTTGATTTCTCGACAATGAAATTATTGATCTTATTCATTGCTATGCCAATTGAACCGTTCAAAATAGGTGTTATTTCGTTCTTCAGAGATTTATGAGCTTCAATACTGTATTTTGTTACAGGAGTTTCACAATTTCGTTTTGATCTTTCTTCAACAATCTTCATCCAAACTGTTTCCATTTCTGTAACGGTTGTTTAAAATAAATACGGTTGATAGCGGTGTGCGTATCTTCGAACCTTCCAACCGAACTCGAACTAACTCAAAACTTCAGTTCGAATTGAGCCCATTTAAAATAATCGTGACAGATGACAGCTCAAATCTTCTTTGCAAGTTTTATACCATTTTAGACATTTGCCAATTCATGATAAGTTAAATTACTATATGTTTCGTTTTTTTATTTTTATACTTAAGTAATGTCATAATACATAAAAAAAATTAGAACAAAGCCTTAAAAATTGATTTTTTCTTTAGTTTTTTCAAGAATTCCATTTAAAAAACTATAAAGTTCAGTTCGAAAAATTCAGGATTCGCACATCTCCAGCAGTTAAGTTCAATAAATCAAAAAGAAAATGAAGTTCTTACCTAATCGATGTTCGTCAGGAACAGTTTTGAGGCCTAGGATTTCTAAAAAATTACATTTCCTTTTAAATCCGGGAAAATAGTTCAAAATAGATGGCGAATATGAAGGCACAGGCAGATCCAAAGGTTTGATATCGATTTCCTCGTCTTCATCGTCGGAGCTAGAATCGAGGATAATTTCGTAACCATGATGTTTGCTTCTTCTTACCATCTTCCCGAGTTCGATCGCTGCAAATAAATTACATAAACGTAAGAAAGAGAGACAGAGAGAGAGAGAGAGAATATCGCCCAAACTTGGCACTTACAATTTTTATTATTGTGCGTGGTCAATCCGAAATAACCCATAAATTCAACTTTTCTCTCCGTCAAATTGGTTTTCAGAGGGGGGCCCGACTTTATCCAAGGATCGGGGAAACGATCATCGCTGTCCGAGCTAGACATCGAACTAGAACTTGAGCTATCAGATTGGCCATATACGGGAACCCCGTAAATAGTATCGATTTTATATGGGAGGTTATTATTATACAAAACTTTCTTTTGCTTTATTTTATAGGGTCGCTTTTTCCTTTTCAACTTGCGTTTCAACGTGGAGAGATCGATTTTGCTCAACTTGTGACGCTTCACCGGTGGCGGCCCTTGTGATTTCCAAGTGGGCACGTTCAGTACAGTCATCGAACAATTTTTATTGATTTTATTTCTCGGACATTCATTCAATAATGGTTTAGAGAGAGCGTCGTTACAAGACTTACTTGAATTAGTTAATGCATTATTCGTGTTGATCGTATCTTCGATCACATATTTAATTTCCATGTTAGGTGTCTTATTGTTTTTAATGAAAGGCGTATCTAAACCGTTTGTTATTTTCGTTTCATCATGCAAGTTCAAAAAAGTGGTATTTCTTACAAAACAGTCTGTTGTATTGCTTCCTTGACTAGGGTAATTAATTGGACATATGTAGTTATTGTTCATGAAAGGAGGTTCATAAGGGTTAGGTTGAGTGCATCCGATTTCTGCAAACTCTTCGACGGTTTTAGCAGTCTCGGAAGATAACTGTGTTTGAACCGGGTAACTGGGAGAAGTGGTAATAGGTAACTGTGGACTATGGCGCTGTTGATCGACACTCAATTCACTTATAGGAGCTTTTGCGTGCATCACTTCAATACACTTATCAGTCAGATTGTAAATTTTTATGTTTGTGATTTTGCCTTTTTTCGGCAATAAGAGCGATTTATTTTTAATGTCTTCATTAGTTTCTTGTAAGTTGATTTTATTTGGTTTAATATCTACACTTTTTATATGGTTAGGTACTTTCAGGATATTTTTCAAGATTATATTATCATCTTTTACTGCAACTTTAGGATTCTCCTTGATTGTTTCGATAGCTGGTTTGGTTTTTAGGCTTTTTATGTGATTAGGGACTTTTAGAATACTTTTCAATGTTATATCTTCCTTTTCAGGAACTTTCAAAGCTTTCTCGATCGTTACTTTATCGTTAGTTGATTTTTTCACTGCTACTGATTCTTGAACGATACAGACACTTGCAAATGTAGAATTATTCAAGAGGGCGGTTTTTGAATCTGATGAGGGCTGTTCAGAATTTTCATCAGTAGAGACATTTCTTGCAGTGACATCTATTGTGGCAATTAAACCTTCATCATATTTCTCAACAGAAAACTTATCAATACTTTTAGTTGCAGTACATTCAATGGAAATATTTGTTACAGCAGCAGAATCTTCCACATTTCTTGTTGTGACGGTATCTTCAGGAACTTCCATAATATTTTCGGTCGTGACAGGATCTTCAGTAACATTCGTAGCATTCTGATCTTTAACAGTAACGGTTTCTGCTGAGAGGGGATCTTTGTCAAGATTTCTCTTAGCAGGAAGATCCCCAATAATGTAATCGATGGTATATATACTGGGTTTTTTACAATTTTGTGTACAGTTCTGTTCTTGTGATTCGATGTTGCTTTGTGATATATTTGAATTGAAGCTACAACAAGGATTACTTGTGGTAGTTGCATAGATGGGTTTCGGTCGTTTTGGAGGAGTAACTTGACAGACTTGAGTTTGTGCTATGGTAGGCGTCCTGGCTGGAACAAAGACAAAATTATATGTTAACACATGCAATATTTCAAATTTTTTTTGACAGCCAAATCGATAAATAAATATGTACCTCGTGATCGCTTGGAACTTAAATATCTAAGGGCTTGATTTAGAAAATATATTAGTACAGTGTACTAACTGTTCTGTTTTATAAAAAATTTAATCGTTTTGCAATTATTCGATATAGTATGAATGATAATAATAACATCTATTACATACTTGAAAAATGTATTGTATTATTCAGGAAACTTAAATTATTGAGTTTGAAAAGAGAAAATTAAAAAATAAGAAAAACATTTTCATTTCAAAGGGTAGAAAAACATGATTTTGATTAAAATTTTCTCTATTGGTTTAAATTTATTTTTGTTCCCTTTGTTTTTAATAAAGTCCATAATATAGTGTTTGACTTATTATTAAATTTAATAATTTCTTAAATTATTACAAGCAGAGTCTGTAGCTATTCAATTAGTGTCCGATGCTTCACTGATTATTATTGTAAAATATCCACTACCTATTTATTATATCACAGTTTTAAGTCCAGTTTCACAGAGAAACCGAGACTTGTTAAATTTAATGTAATCTTGGGGTTATTTGAATGAAAAATGTTAAAAAATCTAAAACCTGATTAATCGTATTCCCCTCACATGAAGAAGCAAAAGAAGCAAAGAAGTCGATTACTTTTTATTAATCTGGAAGCGCCTTCCAGGTAAATCTTTCATGCAGTTGCAGCACTTGCAGCTCTTAAGAGGTGAAAGTGACTGAGGTTTTAGTTTCAATTTGGTGAGTTTTTTTGCCTACCTGACCTGACTTGATTATTTATACGCACTTAAAAAAGTCTATAAAGTCATGTTAGGATTATTAATGAATGAATTTATTAGTGAAATTAATACCAAAGCTTTTATTAAGCAACAAATAAAATCAGTTAAAAGATGAGAAAGGTAACTTTTAATAGAATTTATTATTTGCAAAACATTCCTACACACTTCTTGTGTACACGTACACACATACACATTAAAGCACACTGAGAGGTGCAACTGTTGCACATGAATAATAACCCTTGCCCTTAGGAATATGAAATCGCTTACCAAGCTAAAACACAAAAAAAAAACATGCGAAAAGTAAAATAGACCAACAAAAACCACAATTATTACCATAAACTAAATGTTGAGTACAGTGATTGGCAAGCATGGCTGGGGGTCAGGCATTTGCTCCTTTGTCGCGAATCCCCTCACCTGCGCTCTGACCATCCTCGGCTGCCCCCTTAACTCCGTTACCTTGACTCGTGCTTGAGCTCACCGCTTCGCTGGTAACCACCGAGCTCGTCACCAGAGCGACGGGGGACGTCACCGGAGCTCCGATTTTTGCCATCGACGACTTGGACGCAACGGGACTAGAAGGAGGAACAAGACTCGTGCTGCTGCTGATGAGGGGTCCGGAAGGTTGTACCATCTTCGGGCTCTGTCTCTGGTGGGAGAGATTGAGCGAGTACACCTGATTCGGATGTAGGTGGGGAGAGTGTCGCTGCAGGGAGGGACTCGATCGGGGAACCGGATAACTTTGAGATAGAGAGTTGGGTGTCAAAAAACCGGAATTCATCGGTGAGTGCCGGGAGCTAGAGGACAAAGGGTGAGGTGTGGGAGGGAGCATGCTGCCGGGATGCATCATCGGTAACATCATAGGAGATCCCAGGTGAGAAGGAGGGGCAACAAGGGGAGATATGCGAGATTTCTCTCTTTCTCTTTGCGCACGCTCCTTTTCCCTTTGATCACGTTCTCGTTGTTGTTGGAGCAGTTCTCGATGTTCCAATAACTCGCGCTCTATGTGCTCTTCTTTTCTCGCTACTGCTAAACGGTGACGGTGTTCTTCTTCCATTTTTAACCTAAGAAAAAATTATTCATGATGCATCATAACAGAGCCGTAAAATAGTAATCTCGAACCACTTACCTTTCATGCATGTACAACGGCATAGGTCCGGGAATCATATAAGGTAGATAAGCGGTGGGACCCAAAGGGGGCCAAGGTGGCCTCAAAAGTCCCATTCTCTCGTAATACAGCTGCTCGTCCACAAGAGACAGAGACGGGTAGGGCGGATAAGGCGAGTATCCGCCAACTTCTAACCCGACAGGAACTTGTGGCAGCCTATAAATAGACACTTACGACCGGAACGCATTTCCAATAAAACTTCTCACCTCTCTTCCGGCCTGTACGGTTGAAAACCGCTCCGAGAAACGTCAGGTCCCGCATATCTGTCGGAAGCGATCGTGTGTCTAGGTTCAGACGATCTGGCGGAAGTAGGGCCGCTTGAAGTGTAGAGAGTCGAAACCTCGGGTGCGGGTTTGATTTTCTCAGGAACGGGAACTGAAATAATTATTATTGTAAGCACGATTTTTGAATTTGTAATGTGTACCTGAAAAAATTTGTTAATAATAAATATTAGACATAGAAAAAGTAATGCAATGATGTAGAATAAAAGAAACCAGGTAGCAGCTTTTTTTCTTTCACATTTCTTTGGATTTCTGTTTACTCACCGATCTCACGTCTATGAGCTTCCGGCGGTTGTTGGCTGCCTGAAGAATGTTCGCTCGATCCGGGAACCGATTGCTGAGCCAGATTTCGTAAGGCTGCAGCAAACGAATGAGACCCCTGAGAGGTGGTCCCTGGACCGGGACCGGGTACCACGTGAGCCGTCGAAACTCTAGGTTTCGTGCTCCCGTTACTCGTTGTTGGGATCTTCACAGTGCTTCCCGCAACTGCAATAAAATGAGGACAGAAATTAGATAAAGTAGGTTGCATTATTGGTGCTTGAAGGTGTGATTGAAACTAGTTCAAGGCAGTAAAAATTCTGTAAGGTAAACATTTCATGAGAATTATCTCATAAAATGCCAAGTTTTGAACCGGGAATTGAATTTTGGTGCCCTGTAATTTTAGCTTTAACTTTCTTTTAATGCTTTGTGACCAGTTACAAAACAATACGTACAATATGTAATGGTTATAGTAACAGGCATACATTCTGATCCATCACTTATGACCACAGGCAAAAGCTTTGGTTAATTAATTAGAAAAATAAATATATCCATCACTAAAGGCATCAGTCATTCAAAAGTTCAAAATTGTCTGTCTAGTTTCTATAAGACCAGAAGAAATTATTTTTATGAACTCCAAGGGCAGTTAATAAAGTAATTTCTGAATTTACTAAGTAGAGTGATCTTAAAGAACCCTCAAATAAAATAGCCCAACATGGAATGTCAATTTTTACTGATTTATTGCCTATTGAGTTTTATGACCTACAGGATGCATCCTGGCGTTACTACAGTAGTGAAGTGATTATGAAGATTAATAGATATAGAAATAAAATAAAAGTAGATTTATGAAAAGACTGATAGGAGGAACAAAAAAATTAATCCAAAATTATATTTTATTTTCCAATGATTTTTTGCAATGCATCATTATTTACTATTATCGATATCTCGCAATGACTCCTGATCTCTGCCAGTCAACAATGAATAAGTGTTGATAATAGATGGCACTAAGTAATTAACCTTGGCCTCTGACACTGCAGTGACCCATGGAAATCATACAAGAGGTGGTGGTGATGGTGATGCTCTGGAGCTGACCACACATGACTTCTGACCTCAATAGATTGGGATCAAGCGAAATGGTAAGTGGGTAGTTAGGAGAGATAATGCATGTACGTAATGGTAAATAAGGAGTGTTGCTTGCATCAATGGTTAGATTCAATTATCTGGTTTATTTATAAGTTGAGTATATAAGTTAAACAGCAATAATTATTACTGATTAATAGTGCAACTGAATAATAATTTTATTGTATAGAATTATTTGAATTTGTATTTTGCAGGAATTGTCTCCCTTTACGGCTCAATTTATGAGTAGGCTTGTAATAATACTAATCAGCTACATACATGTTTTATTGCTGAATTTTTTAAATATGTATTTTCATAAGATTACCAGCACTAAATTATCGCCAAATATGTACTATTGTCAAAAAAGAAGGATAGTAAGTCAGCCATTGAGCTAGTCATAGGGCTACTAGAGAGGAAAGAGTTATAGTGCTACTAGATAAGTCATTACAGCTGTAAACGTGTACCAAAAAAGAGCTGTAAGTTTTGTTGAGTGAAATGCAAGTAGTTTTATTTGCCATTTGGCGATAAGAAGGAGAAAGTAGACAAGTGAAGTTTAAAGACTGGCACTCAACCTAGGGAGAACACATTGTTACTGACAAGACAAGTGAAGTGAATAATTGAGACAGATGAAGTGATTATTTATTCAGATAGGTATTATTGTTTTATATTATTACTGTAAATATTCATTTTTGCGAAATCCTAAAAAGGTTTATTACGGGAATACCGTGAAAGTCGATACAATATACAGGGTGTCCCAGTTTTTTCCTAGAAAAATTTATATTTAGGTAGTAAATTTTCTTCTGAGTAAAAAGTTTTCTTTTAACTTGCTATTTTTTCAACTCCCCAACAATATACTACAGCTATTCTTAAATAGTAAGTGCACTTTACAATGGTATACAGAATGTTACTTAAATGCATATACTAAATTTAAAGGCGCATTCCTGGACTAAAGTTAAGTCAAAAACTGGGACACCTGTATAATTTTTACACAAGATTTTATAAAAAAAAAATTATGATGTATGATAATATGTTTCATGAAATCCCCAAAATACAATAAAACTATCAGTGCTTTAGAACACAAAGCTGGTATAATAATAATCTCCAGGATTGACAAGCCTATGCTCTACACAGAGTAAACATTTTGACGCTCAGTAAGTGGCCCAAATTTTTATAAATCCCATAAAAATATTGTAAACGATCTTGAATCTACACCGCTGTAATCATCTTTCATTACCGCGCGGCGATATTACATTAGGGATCAAGCTTCCAGAACTTCTAAGCTTCCTAATCCACAAATGAATAAAATAAGCAGAGTACCTAATCACTAACGCCTATTTATTTATTTTTAGTATCGTCAACTGTAACAGCCATTATTGATCACCATGTGTAAAAGATTTCTCATTTATTAAAAACAACTCTTTTTACACCAGGCCTTAAAAAACTTTGAAGACGGTGTTCAAGAAAAAATTCCTGTCTTGCAAACAGGTAGGTAGATAGTTTAAATTGAGTAAATTATGTTGAGTAGATAATCGAAAAATTTTAAGAAAAAATGAACCGTCGTCCAAATAATACTCGAGCTTAAAACGAATCCTTCAGCCACGTTCCCACCAGCAGCAGTTTTATTCATACACGCTACACGCCGACCCTCCCGACAAACCTCAATAACACGAACAGTTGAACATCCCATTAGCCCTCGTGAACATCCCTTCCCCTCGGCCGGTCCCCGTTCCGTCCCGGGAGTTAATCACCGGCGCCCCGGCGGTGTGAACATCGCGCAAGGGAATGATATATGGCCGCCCCTCGATCCGGTCGGGGGTCAGGCAGGTCGGGTCGCCAGGTCAGCCGGAAGGGGCGACCTCCTAACGGACTCCGGGCCGGTGTCCCGGGACCCCAAAGACCGCCGCGTATAGTCGCCGGGGATTACAGGCGGCGACGTGGGATTATATTTGCGAGATGCAAACTGTCTTGGTTGGTTCTGCTTTCGCAAATAACATAGTTGATTTATATGGAAATGGATATAAAAAAAAATAGATGTGGAAGGTTAATTAGGATAAAATTTAGTCATCGTATACGCGCATGCGAATCTGGCAAATAACTATATCACAATCCTCTGTGTCCGTCCATCTTTATCTATCAAGGAAAACTCGAATTTGCTTTGTAAATTATCCAAAACTACACACATGGAGGCATCAATTTGATCTAATAAAAAACTAAAAAAGTAGGTAACTGGAACGCTAAAATAAGTACTAAACTTTCTTAAATGCTCAGTAACAATGAGAACAATAATAATTATTGTTCTCGCACACAGAGATAATTGTTATTGCCCCTCCACAGAATTTTCGTTTACAATGAGAGATGAAAGCTTTTCTAGCTGACGTCACTCTGATCCCTGATCTAAAGATGTTAAACCCGCAACTCGGGACTTCGTGTACAAAAGATGTGTTGATTCCCGCGGTAAAGAAATAAATCCCCACTTGCCAGTAACAAGTTCTAATATTGGATAGTGCCAGTTTCAGTAAAAAATGTTCACACCCTTGCCATTGCGGGAGCGTTTTCGCTGTTCATGCCCTAGAACCACGCAGATTACTCATCTCGCAGTCATCGCGTCGTCGGTTTTGGAATTGGATTAACATAAACATGACGCCAAAATTTTTTTAGGCCATTACTATCGCCCTCGGCCACAATAGCAATAATTCATCCACGATCACTTCGTTTTCTTGAAATTTCAGGGAGAAAACCTAACAATGACCAAATGCATGGCCTGTCCACCAGGTTTCAACTATTTCTGGTGTGACTTCCATGTGAAAAAATAAACTTTCAATTAATCGAGAGCATCGCATTCGCTGAAGAATGAAATTTTGAAGTAACCAATGCCTCTTTCAACGGCCCAAAAGGGATGGAAATAACATGGTGATAAATCCAAACTAAAGGGTTTTCAATTGGGACGGGTCGATTTTGACAGCCTGTGTATATTAAACATTTTACGGTAGACGCGGGGCCCTTCAAAGTCCACTCTGCAACATTTGGTGGCCAAATTCGAGACGACCGGTCCCAAATTCGGTAATCAATCAACTAACACCCGTGCGTCAAAAAACACCAGGTCGGTCGAGAACATTGCCGCTGTCCCAGACAGTGCATGTGCAAGAGAGCTCGAGACAGTCAATTCCTAGCCGAACACAACAACTCGGCCTTTCGCAGACTTTAGACGAATTTTGCGTCGGGACTTGAGCCTGCACCCGTACAATATCCAATTCCAATTGGCCCATGAACTTAACGGCAATGACCATAGATCGCCGTTTGTTCGCTGACCAGGCTTTGGAGTATTTGGAAAGGATCCCAATTTTGGCGGGAAAATTATCTTTAGCGACGAGGCGCATTTTTGGATGAATTGCTGTGTTAAAAAGCACAACTGCCGTATATGGAGCGACGCCAACCCACACGAGGTTCACCAGTTGGCAATGCATCCCCAAAGTTGCCGTTTGGTGCGAAGTGCGAATTTTGATTTTAGATCATGGTGAGGCCATCACAGTCAACAGTGACCGCTACAAAAAGATGATAACCGATTTATTTTGGTTCAAATTGAACGATACGGAAATGGACGGCATGTGGCTCCAGCAGGACGGCGCTATGTGCCACATAGAGGACGCCACGATGGACATTCTGCGTGAACGATTTGACCACGTTAGACTTTTTTGTGGGGTTTTTTGAAGTGGCAGGTCTATGTCAATAGATAGCAATCGACCGATGCCCTTAAAGTAAACATAACCCAGTTATAGGCCATCGCACGTGGAAAACCCTCTCAATAAATTCTCTTTCGGAGGAAATCTGCAGTTCTTTGAGCAGTATTACGTCGGAAGTTAACGAGTATTGAAAGGTTTCTTCTTTTTTTTTTGAATGAAATGCAGACTCAACTTTTTTAGTAATCAAGTAAGGGCATTCACGGTACATCGTTCTCTTAAAAATGGCGAAGAGAACGCCCTCGCTGTCCTAAAAGATGATTGCAATTACTTTACAAACTGAAACCGAAGGCAAAAAGTTGACCATTTGAGTGGGGCCACTCTAGACTTGATTGTGGCGTGAAATTGTGAAACTAGGTAATGTTATCGCGCGGTAAGGAATTTAAAAATGGTTGGACACCTTCATCTTGGTGTAACCTGAACAGTAGAGACTTAAACACATCGCTGTTTGTTCCATAGTCAGCGTCAGCAACCTGAATACCTATCAAGGGTATACTTTTTGGTAACGAAGATGGGGTCATTTTCTCGACGCTACCAACACCAACAGCAATAATTATTATAAAAACACTTTTTACTCAGAAGAATTTACAATCTAATTGGGGTGGGGAGGGGGGTTTAACTGGGACACCCAGGGTATATTTTTTCGGGTTTTTGATAAGGTGGATTCCCAAAATTGAAAATTGTGCTTGGTCTTTGAAACGCCATGGTACATTACGCGAATTTTTGAGTATCCAAGAATGATTAATAAGGTGATGTAGACGAAACTGTTCTGCCTGATACCTAAATTGAACGAAATAGAAAACGCCTATTAATTCCCTTCCGACAAAAGAAGCCGTATGGTAGAATATGACCGTATAATATTCTGCATGTCTTTCCAGGGGCAGTTGAATAATTTACAACTTCCAGAATTTTAAACGCATGTACGCGCGCACAGTAATTACGTATTGTATTGGTAGGTACATAATTATACATACATATGCGAGAATAAAATAATTGATCAATTTGTTTGTATAGTATTAAGCCAAGGGTTTAGCGATTATTTATTAGTTCGACAACGGTACCTATATCAGACACCCGAACTCCCAACAATGACCCTTCTTTCTGTGAGAGTTTTATTCTAGAATTTTCTTTTTGGGGTAATTTAATGACACGGCACTTTTTACGTGTATATAATACAGATACGGTAAAAATCCCACTTGATTGTGCCACAGTGCGTGGTTCGTTACAATTCGGTGGCCGGTGACACCTGCAGAGAACCCTTTATTAATGAATGCCTGAAGGCATGAAGGAAGGGGTCGATTTGAATAACGCTAAACTAATATTGCGTGTAACGTGGAGGTAACCATAAAAATTACATGTCATTTCAACATATTATTTATTTGTTACAACCATTTAGACCAAGCAAAAATAGTAATGGAATACCGCCGGAGTCATCACACGCGGAATAGCACCCAGAACATCACTGCACAGTTTTCTACTCGAGTTTAACATTTTCTTTTTTTATTAACATTTTTGTGCAAAAAATCGCATTTTTCTTTTTTGCCTATGAAAGAAAAACTGATGGGGCAACTAAATGGTCCCAATGGACGAATTGTAGAGAATTAAATTAGGAAGAAAACAAGAGATGAAACAACCGGATCGGTTTTACCCATAAAGGTAAAAATTGCGCGCAAACGACCGAGAGCGTAAGAGTGGGGAATGGAACAGCAGATGAGGTTTTCGCTCATGTTTGCGCGCAATTTTTACATATTTTTCAGCATTTAAAGGGAAAAAAAGGATTGACGTTTTATAGCTAAACACTTCTACTTTCCAAACCTATAAAAATGTCGACGATCTCGCAAAGAGCCTGTACTATACACCTCAAAAATGGAGTTACGAATTTTTGAAAAAGAGGCTTTTTTGTTTTTTTCTCTTTTAATAATGCGGGTGGTTTTAGCTCTAATTTTCTTCGCATTTTAATTCTCTACACTTCGTCCTTTGGGACCATTTAGATTGCCCCATTAGTTTTTCTTTTATAAGAAAAGAAATGAGAAATTTTGCATCAAAGTGGTAAAAAAAAAGGTAAACTCGAGTAGAAAACTGCAGTTGGGATCTGATGGCGACAGATTTCGCGTTATTGGACTAGGTGCCTAAATGTTCAACTAAATCCCGGCAACGATTTATCTAGCGTTTTAAGAATTCCAGTAGATATGCACAATTTTCCAAAAACATTTCAATATCCTTACATTCTATTAATGTGAACGTGCCTCCCTTCATCATTAATCCGGACCGTGTTATTTCGAGTATAAAAATATGAAATATGCCGTAAAAGGTTACTTCATCCATCACTTCCGACCCCGATCATAACTCATCTATAATACATTCCAAGGACATAGGCAGGAAGCAGGATACCAGGCAAAGATGCCTCACGAGGGTGGCTTCGAGTCGTAAAGTCCGCCCGACACGTCACTTCTCCCCCGCATCCCTTGCCAGAAATCAAATATTCATTGCCTCCACGGCGCGCTTTGTGCCTTATTCCCGAAACCGATCCTGGATAAGCCTCCGCGACGTTGTCAAACGCAAACATCCAGGAACGCATCCCGCGTCCTTCGTTACGAAGTTTATAACAAAACGATTTTTTCCGATCCACGGTATTACATAATTATTATCACCTATCAGTCGAGGCAATAATACATACCTAGTTAAAGGATCTGTAAATGGTTCGTAGATACTGATAAATAATAATTGGGAGGTGATAAGGAGTGGCAACGCTGGAAAGAAGAAGAGTCCTGCTCCTTTGCCACAGGCTTGATAAGACTCTGGTGCTGGTGTCAAACACACGTCTGTCGATAATGTTATACAAGAGGGGAAGAAGATGTATGACTTTACACATCTGAATACGTTTTTCGCATACAATTTTTATTTCGGTTTCTTTCGGTTTTATAAATTTCAAAATTACGAAAATCCCCGAGGCATGAGAAGATCGAACTTTTTCCTCGCGATTAAGTACTTTAGTAGACATCAAACTGTTTTTTCTTTGATATTTTTTAGGGTTGCTATAGGGAACCGGCCCAGCTGGATCTAGGGGTGTCTTAATGCGATTATTATTTGTTTTGTCTATGTGGTTTCAATTTCACAGGACACAAACCAGTATTTTGTCAAACCCGGTTTTTATGGAAGATATCCATTGTAGGGGACATGGGTCATACTGTTTACCTTTTCGCATTTCAGCAGGGGTGTTTTTTTCGACCCCAACGAGCAGGACATTCGATATTCTATTCATTTAAATAAGGTTTCATATTTCGTCCGTTTAAAATTTTATTTCACGCTGGTTTAGGTAAGTAGGTGCATACTTATACGCGCTTATTTATCGACAAAAGTAGGTACTATAATATCTACTAGCGATTAAAACATATGAAATAATGTCAATGCGGCAAGAAGTTAAAATAAAAATTTAATTTACGCGGAACCTTATAGACAACGAAATTGACAAAAACATTATTTCATTGTCAAAGGGTGGAAAGGATTTTTTCCGCCAGAATTTTTTTATCTCTTCGTTCATCGTTTATTATGATCATGATAACAACGGTCTATGTCTTAAAATTTTGGTTTTAAAATAACAAATTACCGTAGGTACATATTGGATAATCATAATGAGCTATATTACCTACATAAGTACATTCTAATCCAGGGCGAGAAATGCGAATTATTCTTGAAATATCCAAAGGGCCAAGGCCAAGAATGACGAGATAAAAACTGCCATGAGCAGGCGTTATTTTATAGAACTTCAGTTATTCGTGTCAAGACGTTGTTATCGACGATGGGAGTTTTCTATAGGTGGGTTGGTGTGGTGGGTACATTACTCCCTAGAGCGATAATACGCAATTTCTACCGTGATTTTGAAGTCGCGTCTCGCGTCGAATTAAATCAACTCCTGCGTGTGGAAAAATAATATTTTTATGACGGTAAAATGCTAGAATTAGGTAAAAATCCCGACAGTATTTCGTTACTATGTATTTTGCACACTATTATAATAAGAGTGCTTATAGGTACAATTTTTTACAGCCTACATTATAGAATTATAATAATTACTTGGTACACAATAAAAATTAAAAAAAAACTTAAATATAAAATAAATAAAAAATATATTATAATCCTTTTATAATTATAATTATTACTGAAATATTGCGTTTCCTGCATTAATAATTACGATAATTACGTACCGGATGGGAGTAAAATATTTATCAATTTTTGTAACCATTTACCCTGAACCGATCGTGAATGATAATAATTAATAAAAAAAAAAACTTTCATTATTTCCTGACGATCAATTATCAGAGAAATAATAAAAACCTCCCGCAATTACATCCCCCCTCTCCCTTTTTTTTGTATTTATTTACATACATTTACACATTTCCATTGTCTGGAATCCGTCAATCCGATAAGAAACTTACATCTACCCTCACGCACATTATAAACGAAGGATAAGGGTTTTCTTACCTCCGTTATAATAATACGGATGCGGATGCTGCAGATTAGGCAGATAATGGGGATATTTGAACTCCATCCTGCTATCACTCAGCACATCCCCACACTCTCCCGTTTCTCCTATTGTTTCCGTGATGGTGTTGGTGTTGCACTATCTCTGCGACCGAGACACAATCGCACTATAGGTAACCGCGAACGCGCTATCGCGACTGGGGCTGGACGACGGTCGGTCGACACTCTCACCCTCACCCCCTTAAGTGGACAGGGGTAACACTCGACACGGGCAGGGGTGCACACATGCATTCGCAGGGGTGGCGGCGTCACGAGCGAGAGCCAGGGGTGGCGGCGGAGGACGAAGGCGAACGTGTATAGCGAGCGGACGAGAGGAGAGGGCGATGATGCCAGATTTTAAAGACGAAAGTCTCTAGCCTGACAGTAAATAAATCCCTAATAATTTTTAACCACCAATTTTGGTTTATTTGACAGAACTCTTAATCACTCCATTAGGTAATGTTATGAGGCCGTATGCAGAAGTCGGGATCGTCACCAGTGGCGTATCTATGAAGTGGTTCCGAGGATTCAGGGGAAACAGTCTACGTTTTTAAAACAATATTCAGGTAAATATCTGATGGGGGTTCGTAAAATGTTGCCAACGAATGCTACGCCACTGGCACTTCTTCATAGTCACGGCAACAGGACTTTTAAAGTTAAAAAAAATAACTCCGCCTTTTTAGAGCGGACAAGAAGGTCACGAAATATGAGGGACCCGCGAGAAATTTATGGGGGGCACGCAAAAAACTTTAATCTAGGCCCGCGACGATGTAGCTTAGCTACGCTATTGAGAAGCTTTGAGGTTTGATTAGGGACTCGCAGTGCTTGCCCCAAATTCTAATGGTGCCATATGAATTTGATTGCAAGCGAAACTTGTCCTTAAAATCGAATTTTGTAGCAAATTTGTTGAAAGGAACACCTAATAGGTATTTTTGGAACTAACTATTGACATTAAATAAAAAATAAAAAAATAAACTCCAAAGCCAGCTTAAAAAGTATTTTGTGGGTAAAGTGGTGGTCACAAAACAATCGCGCTAACGGCCTCCGAGCCCGTAAATCGATACTGACTTGTCAATATTTACAAATTTTGTTGCACCACTCGAGTTTTAAGGTCTGTTTTCATAAAAAATAAATCAGCCTTCCTCGATGATTTTTATTAATTTTGAATATTTATGGACTTGATGTTCCCAAAGAAACATTATTCAATCCAGTGGCGGAGATCTGGGTATGTCGTTATCTTTTTTTCTAAATAATTTTTACGCCACTGCTTTTAATGCAAATTTGATATTTTTTGTAGATACCCCGTTTTGTATAGAGAAGTAATTTTACGTTTTTGTTGTATAGGACGCACCGTTTGCAATATATTCCACAACGTAGGAACCAATGCAAGTTTTTTGTAATGCAACATGATCACAAAAATGTTAAAACTTACTCTACTACTGTAAACTGGCACATGCTGAATGTATTTTTTTTGCCAATTTTACGCTCAAAAAAAACGGCAATCAAAACCGAATACTTTTGGAGGAAAAATAGTACCTACACCGGGGCACCGCTGTTTTTTCTTCATTCTTTTGCACAAAATTGACCGTGATTTTTAAAATGTGCACAAGAAACGGATTATTTGTGGGCAAAAATTTTGAAAACAGGCTCTCATCTAAATAATTATCAGTAGCCTAAAATCGAATCCAAATTATGGTACCTACTTTGTTTAGACATATGGTCTTTCATTTCTAAAATACCTCCTTTAGTATTGACATGACATTAAGGAACACTCTGTACCCACATAAAAAAAATAATGAGACTAATAATTATGATATCACACGATTTTACAAAAAAAAATTCGAAACCCTACAGATAAATTGAAAAAAGTCACTAGCCAATAATCAAACCCCAAATTTATACCTAAAGCGTCTAATGCGGCAACACGGCGAATTTGTCAGCAGTCTCCGGTGGGGCGGCGGGGGCGCTGGGCGTGTGACACCGCAAAGAGGCGTTTATTGACAAGCGCAGCCCCAAGCCGCCGACCCGCGATACTTGATTTTGCGGCCCCCGCCCACGGGGATGGCCGCGGCGGTGATAATCCGTCAACCGGACGTGATTTGCACCGTTATACTGGGTGATTTAAACAGAGGATCGTCGGGGAATGGAACGAGAATCCGGGAAAAAATCGCAAAAAAATGCGTAAAATAAATAATACGAGTATTATAAATATATGTGTGGATGCAGGCAAAATTTAAATGTTGATTTCAATTATAAAATTAATTTTTTAATTTCCAAAAAAATATGCTAAAAAATATACTTGGCGATAATTTCGTCCTGGGATGTCTTTTCGCTCTCACAACCAAAATAATTGTCAGTTTTAAGGATTTTTTGTAATTATTTCAAGACTTTTTTAGGTAAAAATAGCAAAATTTAACGGGAATTATCTACAGTGTGTTCCCGGATAGGTGAAACAACTCTTATAAAAGATATGCATTTCTAATTTGCATTATTATTTTTGGGGTTCAACCTAAATTATTAATTTTGGGGTGCTTGGTTAAAGACTAATTGCTAACATATTATTAATTTTAAAAAATAAAGTATGCATTGGAAATTTTCACATAAAAAAACTTCTTTTATGTATGTGAGTGAACTTCCTTCTATGTAGCAAATATAACGAAATGTTATAAAAAAATTGTTCAACATTCAGACAAAATAGAAAATTTCAAATCAATGGGCCAATATTTTTGAATAATTTAATAAGTTTTACCTAAATAAAATTCTTGGATTTGTGAAATAAACATAAACAAGTATCTATACTAATTTAATTTAATTTATACTAAGTATACCTATGTACTTAGCTTGAGAATGAAAACTTTTTGCTGAGGCAAAAGCCAAGACAAAAACTCATTCGAAAGCACCATAATTTCGCGCCCGAGTTGCATACAAAAATTTTTAGACAGATTATAGATACCTAAGCGAAAAAATCGAAATTAAAATCATAAAAATGACGCAGGAAAATTTTTAATTTAGTTCCAAGTTTATTGTTGCTTTGTTGCTAGGGAAACAAGTATGTACAAGATTTCTATACAAATCTTATGTTGTGTTGTGCACAAAATAATTGTCGCTCTAGGTCGCGAAATACTTCACGCACGCTGACAAATAGAGAGAAATAATGTGCCATTTTTAATTCGCATATTGATGGAAAAATGTCAACATTATTTGACGGCTATCTAAAAAAAAATCATTGTTGGCCGATAATTTGAAATTTGGTATAGAGGCCTAAATGTTGATTCTAAACAGCTTTTTTTTAATAACTTCTCGTCATATTTGCTACAAAAATGAATTTTGCTCCATAGAAAAAAACGATTTTTTGAAAATTTTCAAGGTCTGCTTGATTTTTGAAAACCAATTTAATGTTAGAAATTCGTCTTCAAGCAAGCAGGGCTGAACACTAAAAAAATAAAATTCAAATTGAGAACATTTTATTTTTTATAAGAGTTGTTTCACTTTTACGGGGACACACTGTATATCTAAAATATGCACCCTTTTCATGATGTACAGCCTTTAAAAGCGAATCAACCAAATACACATTGTTCAGAAGTAAGAAATAAATTAAATGACCAACTTGGGAATTTCACCACCAGCTACTTCTATTGCCAAGACGAATAAACTCATCTAGTCTTACAAACACTGGAATACAGGATGTTCCTATTTTTTGTGTCAAGTCTCACTTCTTAGTCCAGAACTTTTTTAACTGCACACCACTGATTGATTCCCTAAATTTTATACAGGGAAAAGGGAGACACCCGGTATGAAATATTTCTCTATTATACTTAAAAGAATTAAAGTTCATTGAGACATGAATTGACTTTCTTGAGCTTTTATTAAATAAAAGTTTTATTGAAGTAAAAAAATACAGAAATACAGTTTTATTGTTTTGTTCAAAAACGATGTAATTATGACATTAATGTCAATGTCTAAATTGTTTCCGTTTTACAGCAATACACAAATGTACTTTTATGTTGCCCTCATAATCATAGTAGTCACAATACAAACATCTCAAACATTCAAGAAAAATCAAACACCTACATTCAAAATTGACTCTAATATGTTGATCAAGCAATATATCAACCTCCTAGGCCATAAAATCAAAAGGGAGACGAAAATACAAGAAAAGCATGCCCTTTTTCTATCAATGATGAATATGTCGATGAGATTTCAAGTGGGAAACAAATGCAAGCAATGGAACAACTCTAGGTAAAAAAAATAATAACTCGAGCAATAATTCGAGTGTTCAAAAAGTAGATTTGTACATCAAAAGCACAAAAATATAAATTTAATTAATTTAGATCCCCCTTTGCGCAGTACTTTAACCCTATCACTCTAAACAGGAAAATTTCGTGGCTCTCTCTACCTCATGACTACTGAGTTCAACTAATAGTTTGGCTTTATTTTGTTCCCTTATTCTATACTCTCAAGGCTGTTAATAAAATTTCAACATAAAGAGCTTAGAAGATAAAGAAAAATATAGGCACAACTTATATTTTATGCTCATTCGTAACATTGTCCTCTATTAGCATTGCTTTCACAGTTGAGGACAGTTGTTGCCCTTATGTTCACACTCAACACATTTAATTTTTAATCTGCAATGAACTGTCTGTCACAGTATAGGATGTCATTATGTTATTATTGTCGGTCCCCTGATTCGATAATAATTTGTTTTGCTTGCAAAACTTTTTATAAAGCTGCTGCTCCCTCAAGAGTGTTTTCAATTATTATTCATTAAACAAACAATTAATTTGATAAAAAAGTAATTTATTTATTAAATGTTTCACAGAGAAACAAGAAAAGTGCAAAAAAAAATCCCTTACCCAAACCTAGATCACAGAAAATTAACTTCCTTGCTCATGAGAGTGGATAAAATGCCCTATGGTTGGCTATCTTATCTATCTAATTAAACAAAAATTAATCATGTTTCCCAATTTTTTTTTTTTAAGTAAAATTTTTCATGTCTTGATATTTTGTTAGAATTCAATAATTCTACATATTTCTTTAAAAATAAAGGATTTTGGAACAGCTGGGAAGTATCTACTTCCACGGCAGCGCCCCAGGGCCCCTGAGAAAGTAATTTTGGCTGAGAAATTTTTTCTTCAAACACAATTATTAAAACTTTTAATGTTTTTTTTTTACTTTTGGAAACAATACACAAAGGTTACACAATGACTTCAAAAGCTTTAAGGGAAACATAAATAAATTGTTTTTTTTTTTAATATACTTACAGCCAATATTATAAACGCTGGTTAAGAGAGATAACTCGGAGTTAGTCCCTATCTGCCTCTGCCGGTTAAAAAAGCAACATGTGCTTTTTTCAGCTCTCAAGGTTAACTTTTTAACTGCCAGATAACTTTAACTCGCAGTTTGCATGGTTAATCTTACTTTTCGGTTTTATAAAGCTATTTTTAGCTTGGTTAGGTGGGTGAAAGTAGCCAGATAACTTTGCCTATCTGCTGATAAAGTTAACTGCAAGAGTTCTACCGGTTAAACTGGCAAACTTTCGTATTATTTTTTAGGTTTACATCCTTCCTTAATTGATAAAATTTTGAGTGTGAGTTTTTTAATAATGCAATTCAATATTAACTTATAAAATAACTTTTAATAAGTGCATAATAATAATATGATGGATGCATTTCAACCTGCTGATATGAATTAATATTTATTTTAATTTTTTTTTTAATTTATGACAGGTGGGTACCTATAATAATATAAGTAAATAGTAGAGATAAATTAGTAATGAGTATGTCCACTGCCCTTTTTAATAAAAAAAACAAAATTACAAATTACAATTTCACAATTATTATTATTACTTTAAGGGTAGGTATGTATAGGTAGGTTTTTTTTTCATTCATAAAAAATCGATATTCAGGTATGAAAGTGAAAGACTAGACACTTCTTTCAACTTATTTCAACAAATATTATAGGTAGGTACATTTTATAAACCCCTCTTTCTTTATTTTTTCTTTCTAATCTTTCTAACCCCTTTATTCTCTGATGTCCCATGTGGAATAAAAATCCACTCTTGTAAATAAATAGGTACTAGGTACTGACTGCTCTCAACCAGGTCCGGTTTACTTATGTAGGTAGGTACTTCATATTTGCCCTCGAAGCAGGAACGCTGCTCTGAAACGGAAAGCGACGGCCGACGGATACTGCAGTACTGGTGCACTGTTCTGGGACACTGGAGTGGTTGGGTGGACGCAGAGCCCTGGCCGTCCCTTTTCACTTGACATTACGAATTATTGTTTACCACTCTAATTACTGGTTAACACTCAACACTGCCGTTGTTGAGTGTTACATTGATTTGATTAGCTTGTAATTGGAAAAGACGGCTGGAAAACGCTCACTGTTTTTATTTGTGTGGCTATTGGCTGTTCTAGTCACTTCTAGTTCTGTGCTTACGATCTGAGATAGCCCACTCTCATGAACGTTGAGTCCATATTTCAGACCGACACAATCTCACTCGACGTGTGCCGAGAATGAAATTGATTACAAACAATAAAATAACGGTAGACAGATCTTCTTACATATGGTAGAATTCGTATACAATACCAACAAGAACCTGCCGCAACTTTCCAGTTAATGACTGTAATCGAGGAAAATTTTACCACTTACTTTCGATATGTACATCATCATATCATATGGCAGGTATATTGTAAGCGTGGGTTCATTATGTAAGTTCAAAACGGGGGAGGAGGTCCTGCAAAATCTCACTTAAAGGGCCTCAAATTTTTTATTAAGAGAATAAAATCCATATCCTGCATTTTATTATAACAGATAACAATTTGAATTGCAAAATCAAGTCTGGGGATAGACAATATTAAAATATTGTCTAATTTACTAATTACTTAAATTATTTAAAAAATCATAGGGTAAATTCACCTGAGGGCGAGGAGGGAGTCCAAATTAAAAAAAAAAAAAACACCTCAATAATTTGGCTGTCTACTAAAGGATCAAAGAAAATATTTTGTTTACAGAAACTGAGAAAAACATTTTACTCCTGATTTTTCAATTTACTGATAATAATTTTTGAATAAATAATGTGAATATTGTAATAGAAAATTCACCAAGTAACTCCATATTGGCCGGTAATTCACAATGAAAAAGCTCCTAAGCCCTTTAATTTTTCAAATATTAAAAAATATAACTACCAAGTGCGAAAATGACAAATAGCACACTGAATGCAGACGCAAAACAGTAAAATCAGAAAGTATATCTGACCTTTTCGAAATATTAATTTCAATTGAAGCGAACCATAAATAAGAAATAAAGAGGTTTTAATAAAAATGTCAGTTTCAAAACAACACCTCATAAAAATGAGATATAATTAGATTAAATAATGTAGAGCTGAAATTTAAGGAGGCCTATAATACTAATTCTTCCTTGTAAAATAACACAAGAAATATTTTAATCACACATGCTTAGAATGCTTAGGGCTTCTTGAAATAAAGACATTAGAGCGTAGTTGAAAACCTAGTGATTATTTTATATAATACCTTACCTTCATTATGCAACCAAATGAAACAAAAACAAGTGGGATTGAAGTAAATTTTTTTTTAGAACCATGAGTTTTGTTCATAAAAAAATGTTACTAACATTTGAGTCACCAAATACAACTTGTACTTAGAAAATCAACAAATTAAAATTTAAAAAAAAAATCATGCAAGTCAAAACAACAAAATATAATTGAGATTTTATCTAGAAATCATCCAGACATTTGTACACTCAAGATTAAAATGAATTCTTCCTAACAGGGAAAAAAATTAAACTTACCACTAGAATCGACCTTGTTGATTTTTTTCTCCATACTTTTTGGAGAACTCTTCCTCGTTATTTTTGGGATAAAATTTGGAGGAACCTGTAAAAGAAATATGAAGATTAAAAAAAGAAGTAAAAAATCAAATTAAATACACAACTAAAGTAATTTTTTTATTTATGTGGACATGCTACCAACACCAAACTGCGGTCCAGTTAGTGTTGGTACCCCCTGCACAAATTTTAAAAAGTATTTATTATTTTATATGGTCGCCCTTTTTTTTTGACTTTGACAAATAATTAAATTGAGTCAGGAAATTCACAAAGTTATAATTATTATTATACATATTAAAAGTGCCAAAAGGTAAATTTATTTCTTTCAAAAGAAATAAAACGGTCAATAATAGTTGTGAACAGTTTAAATAATAATCAGATCCAAATTATTATAAATTATATTTTTTTAAAATAATAATTAAGAAAGTGAAAATTGTATTTTTGGCTCAGATTTTATGAAAGTTCCAATTAATGAGACTTGAATTAACTTCACTGAGACTCCACTGTACCTGTTTTACATCAATTCTCTTTCAGCAGATTTTCAATTTTCAATATTTTGAAAGAAAATGTCTACTTTTATATGGAATTAGAGCAAAAAAAGCTAATACACCTAAGCTAATATTTTTAGAGCTAAACTATTTGAATTAACCTTAAATTAATTTAGCAACTATTCTATGTAGTAAGTAACAAATAACCGCGTAATCAACTTAATCGTTCCTCTTCAATTGTGACTTAGGGAGAGTCCATGAAAATAAAAAATAGACTTAATCACTCACCACTTTATCACTTCTTTGCCCGCTTGGTAGCCTGGCAACGGTAACCTCGGGACTGTCCTCTGGCGGTGGTGGCTGCGTGATCCAGTTGTACTGGCGTTTGTCCACCGGCAGGCCCCATCGCTCGTACTCCAAACTCTGAGTTCGCAGAGTTTCGTAACAGTCAAGGCAAACCACAGCAAACTCGCCGTTCTCCAATAACAGAGCGTTCTCTGGTTGTCGGTGAAACTTCAAGAATGGAAAATCCTACAAATGATGCATTTTTGTAACCATGACAACCACTTCAATTATTATCTATTTATTCTGTACTTATTCCTAAATGTATCTCTAAATTTGATTGTTTTATTAAGGCTTTATAAAATGTTTTATTGTTTTATTATATTTTGCTGTTTGTAGATGTTTTGTATTTATTGGTCACTGTACAGGGTAATTATTTCTTAAAACAATACTTTCTTAAAAAAGTATACCACCGAAAATGTTTCTTTATCAATATCTCAGAGAAACTGGTGATCTTAGAATTAGATTTTGCAGATTTTTGTTGATATTTTTTATGCTCAAGAAGATGAGGTGATAAAATTTACTAAACTTTGTTCAGATGGGTCCAAACTGAAGGGTGTTGTAATGTTTTTGTTTTTATTTGTCATTACGAGTATTAATAAAAAAAAATTAATTTCATTTATATTAGTAAAGCAGTAAAGTATTTCTTTTTAATAAAACCAAGGATGTTTTGGGTTTCCAGAATTGATTTGTGCCATAATAGTACTATGTCCTACCGTGAAAATAATTATTTATTATTTGAGCTGTATTTGTGACAGAATTTTTATTTCAAGTTACACGAAAAGGTTAGGTTGATTTAGGAAGACTAAAGTCCCAGATCAAAATTGTTGGCAGTAACTGACATTACCAAAAAAAGTCATTTCGGAGAAGCGGCAATTAAGCAGACACTTATACGTTTCCAGTAAATTTTTCCGCTTGCCGCTCCCTTGAAATTGCTTTTTTAGTGTTGTCAGCTACTGCCAACAATTTTGATCTGGGGCTATAGGTTGATGTTGACAGCCGGTTAGAAAAGAGAGCGTTGAGAGCGAGGAGAGGAACTTTCACGTCCAGTTATGTCAGCAGTTTTGATAGGGACCTTTCTAGAAGCTATCGAAGTATAAAATCATTTCCCTACCATCAATTCAATTAAATAATTTTGTGATATTTATTGAGTCAAAATTTTTGTTACAGTTTAATGCTTATTAGTTGATGTGTGGTTGAGTCATCAGTTTATTACCCTCTGTGCATTTAATTGCGAGCTTCCGCAATAAACTTTTGCTCAGTGGTGAACATTTATTTTTTATTATTGGGGCAAATGGGGTTTCATGGATTTAATTGTTTAAAATTCCAGTTTAGTTTTGAGTTTGTTTTTCGTCACATTTAACAAAATTAGTACCTAAAAGACTGGACTACTGAATCCATTTTGCACTCCTTAAAAAGAAGTAGCGTAGCATATTGAGTGAGTTTAAGATGAAAAAGAAAGCTTCATTTCAAAAGTCAAATTTCCCAATGCTATTATGAAAAACCCTAGAAGGCATAGAGGTATCATCGAAGAACAATGTTACATCGGGATTCAGGGCATGTTGAATAAGGCCGTTAAATCCTCAAGAATGTTTTAACAGGCTCCCAAAAGGTCTACAGAACAACGCGGAAAATGGAATGGATAATTTGCTGGAGAAAACGATTGTAGATTTCGTAAAAGAAACAAGTACACTAGAGCCAAGAGCCAAAACAAGGCAAAAACGTGTTGATGTAAAGGTGGGAAGAGCAGCTACAACAAATGATTTTCAGTCTCGAAAAAACACCAAAGTGATTAAAGAACATGGTATGCATAAATAAATGACTGAAAAATTGTTAATTTTCTTGCAAACGCTGTTTTTTCAATTCCTACAGATTTTTTTTGTCAAAGTGATGTCCAAAGTTGATTGGACATCATTTCCGATCATTCCCTTATGTCCGAAGTCACCAGCAAACTGAAGACGGCTTCGGAAAATAACAATTAAACAAAAATTAAAATAAAGGGCTATCACAAAAAGTTTTACTGTAGTATATAGGCAAAGGTTATAGATATTCATAATATATGCTTTTTTCATAGTCTGTTATTCCAAAATAAACCTTCAAAATAGTTGGAAAAAAATCAAAAATTTATTCGAAGTCACCCGCTCTTATTATAATACTTTACTTCTTTTCCATCCACCATAAAAACATGTTCAGGGGTATATTTTCAAGGGGTCATAGTACCCTGTTTCTCTCAATAGAGGTGTATTAGAAATTCTTTCTTTATTTAGGTACACCAATTCTGTTCTGTTCTCCCAAATATAGGAGTTTCCTATCGAATCAACCTATTTATATTTACACAATTATTGATCAATTTGGAACAAAACCATTGCAACAGAGCAATGTTTTGAAAATAACCATGTTTAGATTCAAGATATAGCAGCTTCTAAGTAGCTTTGTTTTCCTGAGTAATCAGCAATGTAGATCGAATGCGACATTAATCAGTTCGAAGCCTATAAAATACGAAAAACATCTAGCAATTACCCGTAATGTCAGTGGATCTTAAATGATCTGTGGAGACCTTGATAAAAATTTTCTCGTGGAGGTTATTAATACATGACCTGGTCTTTTCCGTTGCAAACTCTTGATAACATTAGATGTGAAGAAGTCACCCGTGAGTTATCGTTCTGAGAGAGATATTTTATATCGGCAAGAGTTGAAACATCCTATAAGGATATGTGGGAATAAATCGTAATTATTCCGAAAACATTAATTAATAATAATGGTAAGACAAAGTCAAGGTTACTTTCCAACAGATAATTTAACACAACAAATGGAAGTTTTGAAGTGATTTTATTAATTAAAATATATCTTCTGTTCCAAACTTTTATTAAAACGCAGCTCAACATGTGTATGGTGACATTTACTCTACGATTGCATCATCTTCAACGTCAATACAATTCTCGTTACGAAAACAGCTGTGCAACAATATTCGCAAAGAAATAATTGCTCCCAATATAGCTACCAATAGAATTTCACAAAATTTAAGCCTTCTTGTTGTGGTGATAACATTTTTTTGTGAGACAATCATAGGTACAAGGTACAATAAATAAAACTAATTATTATTTTAAAAGCGAATCCTAACCTTAATCAACAGAGCTCTAACTCTCTTCCTGTACGTCGTAATTCCACAGACCAGACAGCAGTAATCACGGATATTGTACTCCCGGTCTTCGGCACTAGGCGCAGCGTTACCTAAACCCTCGTAACGCCTCCACTGATTCACAAGCGTGTGGTAACAAAAAGTGCACACAAGAGCGGACCCGTTATCTTTCAGCTGTTCCGCATTCGGATGGCTCTTGTGTCGGGCAATAAACGGGAAATTAGGGGCACTGCGACCTGCGAATAACGGTTCGTTTCAGTAAAATCTTCGATCAATCAGTGTCGGGAGCAGTTCATACCTCTCGATCTGCTGTAGATCACTCTGGCCAAGGTGAATTCGGAATGCAGGCCGCATAAGAAACAGTATATGCTGCTGCCGACGGGCGTTGTCGACACCCCTCGATCGGCGCTCGTCGCATTCGACAGTGCCGGAGACACCACTCGTTTCTCCCCGTTCATGTTGTTTGGATCCGGTATGGGAACATCATACCTGAAAATATAATTTTGTAAACGAATAATATTCTTTATTACACAGGGTGTTTTGTGAGGAAGACTACAAATATGGAAAGTGTTTAGGGGATAAAAAAAAGAAAAGTTTAATAAATAAAATTATTGTCAAATGTTACTGTTACTGAGATTTATCTATACGCCCGACATCAATACACACAAAGTCTAAATTTTACTTCTTATTGTTACTGTGTCAAATTATCATGCCATTGGAGATTTTTTTGTTGCTTTTTTGTTGAAAAAAATTAATAAAATTTAGTGTATAGTAAAAAAACAAGACACAAATATAGCAAAATAAAATGACATTCCTCTTTCTACTGAAACTGACCTTCTCCTTTCGAGTGGAACTCTCTCGGCCTCCATGGTCTCCCACTGCCGGGCAAGATGGTCGACGCAGGTTGTGCACGTCAGCACGCGCCCGTGGGAGTCCATGCACGTGTTCTCGGAAGTCCGCGCTACCGAACGGAGGCACGGAAAATGCATGGCGTGCGAATTCATCCCTTCCGGACTGGTGCTGACCCATTCCATTTGCCGACGAGGGTAGAGACCGGCGCAGATGTAGCAGCGATAGCTCTGGGTGGAACTCGACTGGCCATTGACGTCCGGAGCCGGACTGGTCGTACGAGACAGGGAGGGCTGAAAGGGGTTAAAAGTTTGTAATAAAATAAGACAAAAACCTTGGGGGGGGGGGAAGCAGTTCTGAAGCTTTCATATTTTCTATATTGTTTTTATTTTTAGAAAAATCCCCAGTGCTAAAAATGATAAAGAAAGATCTTTAGTATGTTCAGTAGTTTAATACAAGAACTTGATATTGAGATATTCGTGTCCCATTATAATTTCATACTTACACATTTGATTACATTTTTGTAATTTATTAGTAAATTTGAGCACACATTGTACGAAAATTAGCTCACCTAAGAATCCAATGACTTGAACTCTTATACATATAAGATGCAAAGAGCAAAATAATTACAAAAAACATGAAACATATTGTCAACGAAAAACAATTCACTGATTAGTTGAATTTTGAACTGAAATAATTGATGTGCCATTCATATAATTGAGGCATCTCATCCTCATCCCAGAAAATACCCACAAGACATGGTTAAAATTCTGATACTGTTACCTGCTACACTAAATTTAATAAATTTACAAATTAATTCATAGTTTGGTAACTTAATTTTTTTAATAAATTAGACTAACTCCCCTATTCACAAATAATTTTAACCAGCTTGGTCAAGTAGGTAACTAACCAATAGCATCTCTCTCATTTTTAGGAAAATAAAATGTAAATACCAGATCTGTAAATGCTTATTATTATTTAAAAAATAATCATTTGTCCTATAAAATACAAAATTGTAGATTCTAGCATATTGCGGTTTCCAATTAAATGTTGATTTTGAAGGATAGATTAAATATTTGATCTTTTATTAGCACTTCAAAATTAATGCATTTTATAGACCTGGCAGTCCTGGCACCACAATATCAATTAAAAACAATCTCAGCTGCATGTTTATAAACAGTGCTTTTAGAGCATTGAAAATATTTGCAGAGCAGTAATTAATGATTCCTTGACTTTCAATCTGCTGGACTCACACCTAAAAATAATATTCAGTAAATAGTAAATACAGGGTGATTTACAAACTCACCGACAAACTTTCACAGATGACGAATGCCATTTTGAGGAAAAAAGTCATTTTGACATAATATTTCCAACAAATAATCTTACTTTAATTATAAATATACAACTTTGTTATGTGAAATAAAATAAAATCATTATATATTACTGTGAATAAAACAAATATGTGGTTACTGGACTGAATAAAAAAGTTACACTTTTTCTGGATTGCTCATTTAGTTTTCCTTTTCCACTCAACAAATTCTCATAAAGTCTTCATTGGATGCACCATTTTGCCATAAAAAAAGTGTTTTTACAACTTGGACACAAAAATAATTAAGGCTGTGATTTTAACCGGTTAACCGTTTGTGACCACTGGACCTATTTTTTATAGTCTGCTAAAATAATAATAATAATAAAATCTCAAGGAGAATTAAGAGAAATATCAAGTAACCTGTGAGAGAGAGAATTCAATTTGGCAAATCCCCTCCTAGTGTCCTTGTATGAAACGCACTTCAAGAGAGGGAATTGTTGTCATGTTCTCTTATGATTGTGGTATTGATGGTGTTAGTGGAAATCGTCTTAACATTAATAAAAAAGCAAAATTGGTTACTATCTCCTTGTCTACCGTGGAGCTAGTTCATCCACTCAAATCCATGGCCGCTTGCACATTATACAGTTTTAGTTTGTATGTCCATAATTCTGGCAAGCAGTAGACCACGTAAAAATAATTGTTTTTCCATAAAGTTTTGGTCTAAAACGTTTTACTTTCGAGATGAAGGGGGGGTCATATTATATAGCAGCTAAAAAAATAAAACAACTCTATCTCCAAAATAAAACGTTTTAGAGCACAACTTTATAAAAAAGCGTTTGCCGGAATTATGAACGTACAAACCGAAACACCCTGTATATGAAGTGGTAAATTCGGGTGTTGAATGATAAAGTAGTGATTTTGAAATTAAAAAGGTAATCTTTTCATATGGAGATAACCAGAAACTGATTAGTAGAACCTGATTGGTCACATAATTGGCCATTGTTAGGTCTCTTCTTCTCTTTCCGAAATTTCAAGCAAATGCAATGGTATTGGATTTAATACCCCAGTTAACTCAATGATAGACGTGGATATAGCAGCCTGGTTTTATATTAATAACAGACACATTTTTACTGCTGAAAACTGAAAAGCTTAACCGGTTAATGGTTGATTAACAGCATCGGTTAACCAGTTAGTATAATTTAAAAAAAACAGCCCTAAACATAATAGTATTTTTCAACTTTAACAGAAATAATTCAAACATTAAAATAGAATAATCTGATTTGACTCTAAGACCAAAAGGTGAGACAAACTACTAAGGGCCTGTTGCATAAAAGTTGTTTGACGACTGAAGGACCAGGGCTATTAACCCCGAAGGAAACAGGAGTAGATAGGTTGCACAATGAATAATTCGAATAATTATAGGTACTGACCTTCGGTCTGCTTCTGTCTCCTGCTGTGAGGGTTGGTAATCCCTTTAATTTAACGATTAGAAGCCACGGTTGTAAAGCGCGGCTTTTTAGTTCACTATACGAATTTGATACGACACGATTTGTCGTATCACGAAATGCGATTTCACTCGACGATTACGAGTAACCAAAATCCAATTGACACGACCCGATTTGGTCGTCTCACGAAAATGCGACTTGCTGCCACGACTTCGGCTGGTTAAGTATTTGTTTCTTCCTTCTTCCTTCATGTGCGGGCGAGTGTGCGGGTAAAAGGTAGGGTGTTGTTTTCTGAACCCCAAGTCTGGCGGTGACGAACGAAATTTTGTTGAATTAAATGAATTTAGCGATCGTTCGTCACAATTAGGTCTCAATTTTGACCGATCAAATTAACTATGATGACGGAACAAAAGTAATAAAAATATTTCAGATAATTACCGATTTCAAATTTCAAATTTTGAAAATATGGTGAATATTTTCAAGGATATTTTAATTTTTGTTGGTAATTAACTCTTCTACAAGGGAGTAGAGTTTGTTTCCAGCACTATCAGACCAATATTTTGATAATACGGGGCGTTTTCAAATCGATGATTATCTCACAGGTTTTTAATTACGTTCGTGCAACCGGGCATAAGTGTATATAAAATTTAAAAAAATGAGACCTTGAAATTTTTCATCTGAATAAAAAATTTTTTTTTGAATTGTATTTAAAATATTTGATTCGAGTTTCATTAATATTATTAAATAATTTATCTGTTGAGTTTGACTACATATTTAGAACTGAATTATCCTGTACAGGATTACACAGGTGATTCAGAATTATGACCCAAACTGGCAGTTTGGTCATTTATCCATGAGTAAAAGCACTCATGCTGAAAATGTCTTCCTGAGAGCTGCTCTGGCATTTAATCACTTTGGCTTTTAATGGCAAAGTCAATGGTATTTAACACCTTTGTCATTTATAAATGAAATGATGAAACACTGTCAGTTGATCATTATTCAAAATATCTTTATTTTGCCTTGGGTTTTTTCAAGGTTCTTGTATTGAAATTTAAAAAATTAAAAATGAATTTAAAAAATTTTGTCATGTTTTTTTCTTCCTTCATAAAACTGTACAAGAATTTCCAAAATTACGATGGGGGAGTCTTGGTGCTGTGGTTGCATTTATTGGTGGTCTCATCTCGTCCATTTTATTTTATTTATAAATTTTAATTACATTTTATATTTTTATATTTCATTATTGTAACTACATCATTGAAGAGGAATATGAACTTCAGTGCTCCAGCATACACATCAGATTTTAAAGATTTGTTGAATTTTAACATGAAATAAATGAATGAACATTGAACAAGGGACCACCCATCAGCCCTGAATCATTTTTTTTTTTTTTAATTTCAATGCCAGAACTTAAAACAAGGTGAAATAGACATTTCCCACATGGTTCAAGAAACTCTCATCTAGTTTATCATTATTTAATGCTGCATTCCATATTGTGTGTGTGTACACTCAGCTTAGTGAAGACGAAAAACATTTGAATCCTTCAAATTTGTAAAGTTACAAAAAAAATCGTCCTTATAGTACACTACATCAATTAAGAATTGACGGAAATGCATCAAAAACTGAAATAAATCTGTCAAGGAACTGCCTTAAAACGAAACTGAATAACCCACAGTTTTATCCCATATCAAAATAAGTCAATTCTCATCCGATAACATTGATAAAACCCAACAAAATAGGCACTCACCTTCATATTTCTACCATCCAGGGCGGCCTGTTTCTTCTTATTGGCAATACTACCGGAACTCATGTCATAAGGTTTGTATCTTATATCCGAATTGGTACTGTTAACGGGCGATCGTGCTGTACTATGCCGAGATGAACTACTGTTATGATATTGCACATCGTTACCACTCACGTTATTATTTATAAGCACATTAGGATCACCCCCATAGACGTCGTGTTTCTGGGGTACCGACTTATAACACAGCACGCACACTTGCACCATCCCCTGAGGACTGATCGGACTGGCGCCGGGGGGTGGATTGATCATTTTAATGAAAGGGAAATACGGTTCTTTCTCGGCATTAGGACAACAGTACAGCAATCGTACGCAACTGGATGGGTACTCCAAGGCACAGGTGTAACAAGTGAAGGATGTAGTGTCGTCGGTGGCTATCTGCCTCTTCCGAAGGGTGTAATTTCGATCCGAATGAGGTACCTGCTGTTCCTGGAACACCTCCCATTGACTTATTAGATGTTTCTGGCAGTCGGTGCACGCTTGGACTTTACCGGTCGAGTCCATCGGTCTCGATCGACTGGGACGCGGGTGTTTGATGAGACTGGGAAAAAACGGTTGGTACTGGAAGCTGTCGTCGCTCTGATACTTGGCGGCGATGAGGCCGAGACTGCCTCTTTTGAACTCGTCGCCGCAAACGTAGCAGACTTCCGTCACAGAGTTCTTGTCCGGCATGCTTAAGTCGAGGATGTCGGTTCCCGTAGAAGAATTCGAATTGGTGTTGTGGTGGACCGGAATTGAAGTCGTCGTCGTCGGGGTTGATAAAGATTGAGGATGCGTCAAGTCCAGAGCCCGTTCTGGTATCATTTCTTTCTCTTGAATGTTATTTGCAACCTGTAACAGGCAAGTTATTAGAAACTCTCTTTAATAAAAAAAAAATGTTTATTCATTTTATGTTGTTGCTTTAATGGACTTTGTTTTCGAAAAAGAAGTCCGTAATTATTTACTTACAAAACACTAACAAGGGGGTAATTAAAGATAAAAATAATGCAATAATCATGAGTTATTTCACACTGGTACTGTAAAATTAATGAGTCTTCCAACTAACCAGTCAGCTGATATCGCATAATTAAGTAAAATATTGTATTTGTTCTATAAATAAAATTCATTTGCATAAATATAAATAACTAGTTTCAGTAGTTTCACAAACTAATGACAGAATCCAGAAGTCACCAAGTAAATATTTCCATTTAAACTTTAAACTTTGATTATTTGCAAGATGAGCAAAATTACATAAAATACCTTTCTCAAATATAAGGACAGAATGCAATGACTACCAATTAAAATATCAAATGTTAATATCAATTATTAATAAAAGGTTTTACCCGATTCTAGAATACCAAAGTACACTAGGAAACAAGCGTATAATATCTAATTATTATGACTCACAAGCTCATAATATAGGATTACCACGGAAATATTATCTAATCTTTTAATCAATTTTACCTGTTCACTTGAATATCTCAACTTATAAAGACGGAAGAAAAAAATTCCTACACGAGTAATTAAATCAGTCATCCTATACAGTGTCGCTAAAAGGTACCACCAAAGCTCTACCACAGAGTCCCGAATAAAAAATATTTTAACCGAAATTATCAATGGCCAAAGAGGCACCCTTTTCGAGATACAGCCCTTATAAAGGGGTCAACCAAATACACGTTTTACAGAATAAGTAAAAAATGTAAAATGTAAAAAAAAATAACAAATAATAACTGATAAATCTAGCAGAAATTGTGTGATGTTTAGATATTTGTATTTCTTGTAAACTATTTTTTTTTTTGGGAGTGTTGTACAAGCAATGAATAGTGGGCCCTTTTTACTATCCCCGAACAATAATGATTGTATACAGGGTTTTTAGACATAATCCATGGGGATCTCGGTTATCTTAAGATATACACAAAGTTGTGCTGATAATTAATATGAAGAGAAATTTAGAATAAATTCAGTCTTGCTGGAATATGCTTAAAGAACTAAAAAAACGAGATTTCTTTTTTTGCCATATTTTTTCTATTATTGAAAAATTAAAATTCTTTTCATTCCAGAGTTTCAATAGTCAATTTTTGTTTTTCTTGATTTTTTATTTCGAATAACATGAAAAAACAATATGGCTCGCAATATGGGGACCATAGGAAAAACAAAAATTGCCTATCAAATCCCTGGGATCTAGCTGACTTTGAAAATTTTTGAAATACCAAATGGATGACTCATGACGACTTATGTAAGCTTAAAAAAATATATTTTTTTATTTTCAATAATAGAAAAGGAGTGGCTTTAATAAGAAATATATAATGTTTAGTATTGGCAGTATATTTCAGCAAGCACAAAAAAAAAACAGGCAACGTTTCTCCAATTTCTTGGACACCCTGTTATTGTTACCCTCTTCTGAACATGAAAAACCAAATTTAATCATAGCTTTACAGTTTTCTTTTTTTAAACTAACTCATTGCTACAGATTATTAGCTCACGTATATTCAATTTTTGCAAGCAAGAAAAAATGTCGGTCATTTCATTAGATATTATTTGTTTTATCTAAATAAAATAAATGTGGAACTTTTAGAAATATTGTATTTTATAATAAAAAAGTACTCAAATAAGTCAAATAACAACAAATTGATTGTCATTATAATATTATAATTTTATAAGTTGTTACTAAATAACTTATTATACATGTTACGTAGATATTGATGCTGGTATGTTATTAATTATGCTGTCAGCTGTCAGGATTAAAAATTAACAATTAACTGCTTCTTAAGTATGTCAAAAAATACACACTTACAACAAATCAATTAAAAAAGTAAGTAGGTACATAGGTAATCATAAGCTACAAATCCCCTTAATCAGATTTATCTTTCTAGTATTTTTTCCTTGAATTTATAGACTTAGATAAATGACTCGACTAGTATTAACTAGAATGTCGATCGATCCCTTTACTACAAATTTCAAGTACACCTACACTCTTTATTTTAATTTCAACTAGATTGTTTACTTTCTAAGTACCTAGTATTAAATTCATCACTTTTACAATGAGTAACTGAATAATTTACAAATAAACCTTAATACTTCGCAATAATGTGATCTAAAACTATTTCAAATAAATGAACTTCCTATAGGTACTCAATTTTAAATTTAACCGACTATAAATTACTATAAATTATGTTTTGTTATCCCTCAAATGCCCATTTTGTTTTTTAATATTAGGTTATCTGTATAATTATATGGGTACTGTGCTATGGAAGCTTCAGCAATTTATATCTCACTTTTGGCTTAGATCTGGAATCTCAAATAGATTTTTCTCAAGATCTTCAATAAAGTTTTTTAGTCAGTTGACATTAAATAGCATAGGCACCTACATGTGCATGAAATTAGCAAAACCATTTTGGATTTTTAATTTAAAAAATGAGCTACGATGTTCCTGAGATGTGCTATCATGTACTCCATTAAAAAAAAAACTAATGGTGAGATTTAAATAGGGTAACACTTTTTTGCCAAGTTAGCCACCACCCTTTTTTTAAAGCAAGTTGTGCTGACATGTGCCATAGACAGAGAAAAACAACCAGACATTCTAGCACAAGTTACGCTTTCAAGAGAAAAAAAGGATTGAACTAACTTCGCGGAAAATGAGGCCTATAAAAACCATACTCTTAGATTTTTTCAAGTGAAGCACATAACAGCACATCTCGGACGCATTTCAGTACATATTTTTTTACTTGAAAATCAAAAATTGCGGTGCTACTTCAAATTACAATAAACAGAGGTCTCAATGTGGATCCCTGAGGGACACCATATAAGCATGATATTCAATATATTCTTGTAATAATTAAATAATAGCTAAATAAGACCAATAATAATACAATCTTTACTAAGAAAAACCATAATGAGATGCAATAATATTCCATGGTTAAATCAGTCAAAAGTTTTGGAAAGGTATATTCCCATTTTTTGCAAAAGCAAAATCAATGACTTCAATTAGCAATTAGTTGAGTCATTAGTTGACATTATTATTTGTAGGAAAAACATTTGACATTTTAGTAATTTCTATCAATCTTGAATTAATCAAATTCTTATGTCTGTATGCAAAAGAAATTACGATGACATTCGACTTATGGTGGGAAAAAACAAATGCTTACAGGAGTACACTCATAAAATGAATGAAACAAAGGGTCATAGTGCCACAACATAAAAAAAGTAATCACTAACTGATCTTCACAGAGTTTGGTCGTAAATGCAACTCAACTCACTACAACGAAGACAACTCAACTGAAATATGCACATCCTTACAAACAAGAATGAGTTCAAACTGGTTATTGTAAATTTCCCCAGGATAATAATAAAAAAACCATAATAAAACCATCCATTATATTTGAATTAATTAATTTATTATTCAATTTTGCATATTCATTTTTTGTCCCATTTTCAACAAGAATCGAGAATCATGGCCATCGAGGCAGGTTTTAAAATTATAAATCTGTTGTTGGATTGGTGGAATAATTATATTTCCAATTCTAAATGCAAAGAAATAAATTACCGATAACGCTTATGACAATAATAACAAATCAGGCGAAAAATATAAAATTTTGAAAACCTTCCAGATAACGTTCATTATTTTTAACGTATCGACCTTTAACATAAAGTCAGCGTTATCGCCAGAACCACAGTTTGTCATGTAAAACTTAAACTACTGTGTTCAACTACAAAATGACTTATCTACGACCATTAACAAGATTAAAATCCAGACATTATGATGTTCAACACTACTTACGAAATAATACTGCGGTCCTTCAACAGTCATCACTTTTTTACTAAACGAAATAGATCAATTTATCCGATCAAATCACCAAACACACACATATGAAATAATAAATCATAAAAATAACTTTTGCTCACACTACTAATTAGCAATTAGTAACTGAACGAACAGTTGTGATTTCACAAAAGTGCAGACAATATATTTCACATCATGAATATGAACACTGGTATAGTAGAGAACGATAAATGACCAGACATCAGCAGAGAGTTGCACAGATATAAAGTCAAATAATCTAATCAGAAGTAAATATATTACTAAGATAGGAGTTATGGTAATTAATTCATCAGTCGACATTAATTAGATTAATAATTACACAAATACCAATCTGTACTGGTACGAAATAAATATAATGATTAGATATTACTGTGATGTCGGACGGACGTCATAATCAAATACCGAAAAAATCAACCTCGAACTTAACCAAATATTTGTTCGAGGATACTCGTATATTATATACTGATGAAATTTTATGATTAAAAGTAAGACAACTTTAGGAAACAATAAATAGATCATTAAAGCAAAATAAGGAAAATTCGAAAATCAAATAAACCAATGTCAAGTGTCATTTGAGATAAAGAAATTGATTCTGTAAAATCTAAATTATCCAATGCTATTGTAACTTTGTTATTGAACAATGAACAAGCACTTGCAAAAGTTGCTCATTTCATTCCTTGCAAAAATGACCATTAAAGGATTAAAAGAGCATTAGGTTCAGAATTCTCATTCAAACATACAAAACAAGTAGCTATTTACATTTTCTTCGAAATCTAGTTAAAACCAGACTAACTACAAAATACATTACATAAATAAACAAAAAATGAAACAATCAAGAAACCTGCTTTGTTTAACAAGGGATTTGTTTTTTTTGGGTTGATTGCTAAAAATGTCTACCTTACTACTAACAGTCACATAAGGTATAACAAGAGTAAATAAGCATTATATAAAAAGCGGTACATCTACATATATTAATGGGATTCTATTTTTGTCTCTCTATTAAAGGTAAATACATACATAGATACATAATGCATATGCAGCAACTTAATTATGTAGGTAAGGTACATACTACATACATCCAAAACAATTTTTAATTATATAATGATATATGGATTTTTGCTTGGCGGTACAAAATTTTCCATTACTAATAAATTAAGAATTAATTATTTTAATTTATTGGTTTATTTTTAGTTTGTTATCGTTTAGATTCTGGATATTAGGTAAACAAAAACTGATATCTTCATCGTTTTCTTATAATTAAAGGAAGAAAGAAGTATTTTTAATGGATTTTGAATTAAAATTGAGCTCCTAATAACTTATCAATACATTTCCCCTCATATAATTTATTTCATCAAATTTTTTCTTAATTTAACTTGTCAAAACACTTCATTTTTCATTTCAAGGATTAGGCTTACTAATGATTAATAATTTGGTATTGGTACTTTTAAACTTAAGAACAAACTTTTATTACAACCAAAAATTACAAAATCCTAATCTGAGTAATTTGTTGCTTGATACCAGCAAATACGTAATGTAATTTCAAAATAATGAACCTAATTCTATGGGATATAACATCAGAACTGTTTCTTACTAATGACCAGAAGCAGCTAAGTGGCTCCACTTTGCTAAGTTGGCAACATGAAATTAAATAATGTAAATTTTGTTAATGAAAACTTGAAGTTTTGTTGTTAATAAATTGTAGCGTTGCCGTTCCAAAATGCCAAAATCATCTTCCAGAGAGATTGATGAAAATGTCAAAAAAATTACATTGAAACTTGGTAAATATTATTATAATAAATGCAAGGCACTTGTCCCCTTTATAGAAATTCGGTGATGGTAATTGCAAGCTATTGATTTACAAATAAGTGTTTTTCAAAATTTGCCAATTGCCCCCTTTGAAACAGAAACACTACAATTAGTATTATAATATTGCCTCACTTTTTAACATTATAAATTATACAGGGTTATTATATACTTAACAGTATTCAAATTTAAAGTCATTATTGAATATTTCATCCTTCATCCCTTAAAATATACATATAAGATCAAATATTTTAAGATGGAAAAGGACTATTTTATATAATAATCATAATTATTGCAATAATATAAAAAAATCGATATCGACCAATTTTTTTAAGGGTTCAAGGATGCAATGTTTGAGACTACCTTGAAATATGTGTCGCCTTGCCCCATTTATCGTCTCTAAAACATTTGATTTCTTGAATAAATATTTTGAAAGCTTCAGCCACGAGTTAATACTTCCTAAAATCTATCTAAATCTTCCTAAAATCTTTCTAAATCTTCCTAAAATCTGACAAGTCATTCCCAAGTTTGAATTGTGTTATGAGGAATAGAAGAATAGAAGAGGAAATGGGGAGAAGAATTTGGATAATTTTAGAATCGTTGCAACGTCTTGATGGAGAATTAAATACTATGGCACTTTTAAATCCACAACGGGCTTCAAATAAAAAAAATATAGCAAAAAAAATGTTCTTTTCTTTTTTTGACTGATATTAAGCAAGTGCAGATCCAGATACTCCCTGTCTCTGGTAGTTTGTGTATATTTGCTGAAATTGTGGTGAGTACACTCCCACACCTCGAACGAAAGAAAGTTTTTGTTCATCATTATTAACTTGTTTTATTTCTTTCTTAGTATCGTGCTGAGAACCTGATAAATTTATTGTAAGCCTAAGCCTGTGACAAGGTTAGAATGAGCTCGAGTTTGTTTTTTTGTTGTAATGGCACTACGATCAAGGCTTGGATTCTGGTGTCCGTCAGAAAAATATAAATATTGTTACGGGTCTTACACTTTATTAATTCACAAACTAAAAGTCTTACAAAATTATTTATTCTTTAACACAACTATTATAACTCATAAAAATAATCTCCAAATCTAAATAATCAGCTTTTCTCTTATTTACACACAGATATCACTTCAACACAACTATACTCTTTCACTTCACTCTGTTTTCTACTTCAGTCTTCCACTTTAAATCACAACTGACTGCTAGAATGCCGACAGCTTTTATTATATACCCGTTGGCCCGTGAAGTCTAGATCGGAGAACGCGGAACCCTTCTGGCATTTAGTAGAATGTAGAATATGTCATTTCTGTCATGTCACTAGAACTATCACGAAGGTGACATAATCAATCATCTGAGTCATCATAAATGTTGTAGAAGGTAAACAAACACGAATCCAGAATATTTTTTCTAGTGTTCCTCGTTCCTTCGTTATAATATTTTCATTCATGATGTAATTTATATTTTCTAATGAAAAAAATTCTGTAATCCAGAAGACTTATTAAACTTGAAAATGAAAGTGGAAAATATTCAAAGGTTAAGTTGAATTATGCTTGAACTGAAAAGGGATAATTTGTTTTCAATATTCAGTTTTATACTGGAGAAAAGTCATAATTATATTTATATAAAAAAAAAACTAATCAACGCTTTAATAAATGTCTTCCTTCATTTTTTTTCCAAAAATTCAATTCAAATGACTGTTGAAAATTGAAACTATTGTTCGGAAATCGTTTGGCAAAGTTCGAGGTTCACTTCAAAAAAGTTTAAACAACAATCAAGATCTGTTGTTTAATGTTGGTGGAGTGAAGAATGTGAAGAAGGGCTCCAATTATTATAATTACCCAACAATCAAGAGCTTGTTCGTTGGTATTTTTAGACCAGGTTCGAAAAATTCATGCCCATAATTTTCATAGATAATTAACTGGGACTAAAAGCATACCAGAACATTCCAAAAGCTAAATAAAATGTAAAAATAAATTTGACAAACATTAATGCTGATCAAATGACCTACCATAAACTACCTTAAATAAAATAATCACCCCCTATCTACAAATCTAATTACTACAGTAGGTACATTATGCAAATGAACTAATGAACAAATAAACAACATAGTATAACGAGACCACTCTCGAAAAATTCTATTAGTTGTTCTTAGAAATTCCAGTTTCACCATTTTGTTTGTTTACATTTTTTTTGTAATGGTTTGGCCCAAAAAGACAATGACAGTTTCACGACAATTCGACGCATGACACATTGACGGACAGTTGTGCGTTCTATTAAATACTAGAGTGGTCTCGCCGAACAATCTGACATTTCCATAATCCACGACCATGCTATAAAAGCGGAACTGTCGGCACTCTAGTAGTAGTAGAGTATCTTGGACGTGAAAGTGAAAGCTGAAGTATAGTAAGGAAGACAGAGTCGTAGTTACTGGAAAGTGGAAGTGAAGTCTGAAGTAAGGAAGCCAGTAGTGACTAGTGATATAGCGGATTGTAAAGAATAGACAAGTGGTGTAATATCTGTGAGTGGAGACAAGATGACAGCTGTGTTTATTGATTATTTAGATTTAGAGGTTATAAGTTGTACTTTGGTTAGTTAATAAAGGAATTTGCAAACTTCAGTGGTGGTGATTTTATAATTGTGAGACCCGTAACAATATTATTTTTTCTTCAGCTTCAGCATGTGGACAACCTGTTTTGCAAAAAGATTTCCTTCATTTGTTTCCACACTGATTCGATTACATACTGCAGGAGAATTTGGAGTGGGAACCAATTTTCTTAAAATACAGTCTTTCTTTTTTAGTTTTTGTCTTTTGTCAATTATTATTGTGTTTCCAAATTTGTCAAATGATTTATCAAACGTCAGTGTGATTTTTTCAAATCAAATTCCTCTTTTGTCAAATTAGATCCTTTCATACCAAATGCTTTTCCAATGTTTATAATAATCGCACTGCATGTAAATAGGAAAAGCAATTGATATAAAGTTAAAGTAATTTGACACAAAGAGCAATTGATTGATAGATAGAAAAATAAGAAAATCATTTGAGATACTGTGAAAAGCAATTGTCAAAAAAAGGAAAACCACGAGAAAAAACTGTAACTTACTACAGGGAGGTTTTGAAATACTCAAACTCTTACCTGTTGCATTGTCGCTTGAGGTACAGGAGGTGCGGCCATTTCTTCCTTGATCCCCGGCCTACTGCTACTGCTGCATTCGGTACCGATTCCCAGTACCTGGGCAGCGTACTCGCCCTGCACTCCCATGTCGGCACCTGTGTAGGGCCCGTTGTCCACACGCTTCATCCAGTATAGACGTTCCATGTGGGGACGTTTGGTAGTCTCGTAGCCGTTCCACTGCTGATGCAAGACGACATAGCACAAGTAGCATGTGGCTACAGTACCCGTGTCCGTTCTCAGCTGTAAAGAAAAATGAAGGCACTGATTCATTTCTATGTTTAAACTTTATTAAGCTCTTAGATATGTAATAATTATTATTGTTATGGCAACTGCTGTTATTATGTTAAATTTTTTGTAAAATTAAGTTAAAAAAGTTAAACATGGTGCGATTTAATGCTGATAAGCTGTGGCCGTTTAACCTAACGAGAGAAACTAGTGGATAAAAAATTGGTTACCTTGACAATGCATTTTTTTATTAAACAAACATATTTACTAAAATTGTGATGAATTTATTTCTGATGACCAGTGCTCTATAATACTGTGAATCAACTTACCCAGCAGCTGGAACCGTGCTTCATCGGAGTAGAAAATTATATCCAAAACGTAATTTACATTATTACACAATACATGATAGAACGAATAGGTTCATTAAATCGTGCTTGGGGTTAAGTTTCAGCATGTAGTCTGTTGAAAGTTTAGATGATCGCATTGGTGGGGAAAGTTCAGACCTTTTTTATTATTTTAAGAACAATAACGTACTTAAGCTAATTAATGGTAGCGATATAGCAAAAAATAAACAAATGTCAAAGTCAAAATAAAACAATGGGCAAAGTGTAGGAACTTGTTTGGACTATGTTCATCCCACATCATTTATAATAGTTTCATTTACTCTGCAGGTCGACCAATAAACCAATTGATGTGTGTTTCACTACAGTTTCAGTGGAAATAAACAAATTACACACAACTACATCATCTGGAACATTAGGAGCAAATAAATAACAGGATTCTTGTGAATAATTCCTGTGTCCATTTTAGATTACGCTTTAACTTCAAAAAATTTGTGAAAATAATGAAAATGTGGTCTGTTTATTCTAAAATTAATTTTTTTTTAAACTGGTAAAGAAAATGAAGTGCAAATTTGTAAGTACTAATGAACTAATGAGAGTGGGCCGTATGATTTCCCTTTCGTTAAAAAATTCACTAAGGCGTCTTTATCTAAGTCATTGATTAGTTTTATTCTGAAATTTTTAACTGTCAAAGTGTAATGAGTTTTTTAAACATCACCCTCCGTTGTCTTAAATATTATTTAAGAATAATCACTACTGACACTCTCCAACTGCTTGATGAAAGGGAAATCATAGGTTAAAAATAAAGGCTTAACGACAGTCTCTAACTTTTAATAGGAGGAGAATAATACGACCCAGTGATACTGGGATTAAGGATTTAGGTTTTTTTAGGTTGCCAAAAATTAAAGCACAAAAATTAAGTTGCACACCATTACACATTGCAGAAATGAAATAAAACTTCACATAATTATTGATTTTAAAATGCATATTATGACAATATGGTGAATAAAAATAAATCAGTAAGTACCTTTTCTAAAAGGGAGTAGAATACTTTTCGCAATATCAGGTTAGAACAAAATTTTGACAATACAGGGCATTTAAAAATCAGTAATTATGTCACAAAAAAGTGAAGTAAATATAAAGTTTCTGCAACTGAGAGCTACAATCAATCATCAGAAAATGTTATGAGCGCAACTATAGTACATTTCAACTTAATTTGGATCAAGTTGGCTATGGATTATGAGAATGATCAACCCCGTATCATAAATTTTACAGCACACTGACAAGTGTAAAGGTTCTAGGTTATTAGTGTTTGTGATAATATCATTCTCAGATTAATAATCAAATTCTCCCAATAATTGTTTAAATTTGAATCATTTCTTGTCACATCTGTTTAAAGTGCATCCTTTCCCATCTGTAGTATATGTTTGGAATACGGTACTTCTAATATTGTAGTACCTACGGTTAGATTATAATAAATACACCTGAACATTCCCAAAATAAGATCCAATTTTTTATAATTTATTCCTGTGAATATTACCTAGGTGAGTACCTATACTTGTCTGTGTTTTTTTTTTATTTACGCCACATTTCGAATTGGACACATTCATTTATACTTAATCAAATAATTTCCATACAATAATAATTATCTCATGAATACCTACTTACCTACCCCAATAAATATCTCAAAAAATTTGAAATTATTACTGTAGTATTATTACAGATAATTTACTGCATTATAGCTACATTCAAGCAACGAAGGCATTTTCTACACCAATTTCAGTTTCTTTGGTCAATATTTCTGGCATTTTCATGTTTGATAATTATTTATGATATTTTGAATAATTAAATTTATGGAAATTTGACAATTTCTGCAGGTCAAATCGGCCAAAAGAAAGTTAAAAAGAGATAGCCTGGCTGACATTCACTGTCAAAACTTATTTTCATAGTTAATTTACAAAAACTTCCAGATTATACCAGGTGAAATCAGCTGATTTTTCATTGCCCATTCTCTTTATGTAATGTAGGTAATCAAGAATCTACAGGGTGATCAGTAACTCGTGCACTCCGAATACAGGACGATATAGAGCCCATTAAAATTGAGGATATTCTGCAAAAAAAAAAATTGAATCCAACGGTTGGTTTTCAAGTTACAGAGTGTCCCTCATTCGAGTTTAAAGGTAATTTTTTCAATAACCGTGAAAAAGATTAATGAAAAATTCAGTTTACTGTAATGTCAGGAACGGATACCATATAATTCATCAATTTTTTTTTCCACAAAACCTGCTCTTTGCAGAGGAATTGAGAATGTTGGAAATTAATGAAATACCTAAAACTGAACGAAATTTGAAGTTTGGCAACCGCCTAAACTCAACTGAGAATATAAAATATTCAAATGTCCTCGTTGCTATGGAAAAAATAATAATAACAATACCATCTAACCCGAACTTATTCACATGTTCAGTGTAGTGTTGCCGAGAGTGTTGTCACCTTTTTTTTACAAAAATGGTCATATCTTTGGAAGAAGAGAACGTACAACACTGGAGTAAGAAAATTTACCACTCTTAAAAAGTGAAGTTTACCGCAGCACGCTCCGAGTGCACGAGTTACTGATCACCCTGTATACTTTTATTATTATACTTAAATTACTGGCCACTGAAGTCTGCACCTTACCGTATATCCATTTGGTGGTTCATGTGACGCCAAGAAAGGAAAATACGGTTCCTTGGAATCCTTTTCATTGGGATCCGGCCTAGTGTTGACCAAATAAGACTGCTGGTGACTGTTACTACCGCACACAAAGCACACCTCAGTGTCGGAGTGCTTGGGCGCGAGGCGGATCTCGAAAGGAATGTCCTTTCGCACCTGGACTTTTTCCATGGTGCATATGCAGGAACCTGCAACATAAATATTTAATATCAGAGTAGTAACTAGTCTAAAAAAATGTATGAAATAATAAAAATAAACTAATTATGACTAACTGAATACCTAATTGGTTCCAATTTCTAATCAGAATAATTATATGGAATTTAAAAAATATTGTAGTTATTGTAAAATAAATTTAGTGACCATAATGGGAAAAGATGAGTACCCAATTATATAAGAGATATCGATCACATTATTGTAGTAACATTTTTTTAGTGATCATCAAAATTTTTGTAGTACAGAGAATGTAAAAAAAACTGGTAAAATGTCGTGATAATTAAAATAATATAATTATTATAGTAAAATAATTAAAAAATAATAATTATTTGATTCGATTTCGAACCAAAATATTACAGAACCAAGTCAAAATGTATTTGATGTTATGCAATTTTATATAAAGTATATACGCATTATAATTATTTATCAAGTAAAGGCTCCTGTAAAATTGAACCTATTCAATTAATTTATTATTTTCAACAATTCAAAATATGTTTATAAACTAGACCTCTGCTCTTTAACCTCAGAGCTCAAAATTATGTTATATTAAATAGGTCAACAAAAATTGAATAGGTCTTGGGATGTATCAAAATTGCAGATACCACGGCACGGGTGAACTGAAATAATAGATAAAAGAAATTCACAATCAAAAGTAAGTTAATAAACTCTAGCACATGCACATATGATATGTATTCTCAGTAAAATGCAAAATTCATAAGGTATAAAGAAGTACTGTCACTGTCGTACCATTACCATTTTAATTTTTTAACAGATATTTATTGTCCATGTTTATCTTATTTTCTTTAAGAAGGAAGGATGAAAAATCTTGTGCTTATTTTATTTACTACATTTTTCTCTAGCGGGTCCATTGTTGCAATGAAAGACTTTTCGGTAAATTAAATTTATAATTAGCATAAGAAATTCCCTGACTAACCCCCTATTCATTCATCATCAGAGACTGAATAAAAATTACCAAGGAAACTGGAAAGTGGTAATGGTACTTAATAAAATTGTACATACTAAGCCGAATGAAGATACAAATTAACTCTTCATAATATTGTTGGGAAACACAATCTTGCTATTATTCAAATGTTTAAATCACACAAAAAAATTTTAAAAGACCACCAGTTTTTTTTACATCTGAGTTATTGCTAGTTCCATATTTTTAATTTTTTTATGTTGTCGGGATGTCAGGGAACATTCAATAAAGTGGTAAGTGGTTCTTATTTTTTATTTCAGAAATGAATCAAGATACAAAAAGAATTTAGGAGACAAAAAGGTTGTAATTTTATTTTTTAGTTGTTCAATCTGACAAAAATTTAAAAATTATAAGCCATTGGCGTACCTTTTTAAAAATAATGGTCATTACACAGGGTGTTGGGAAATTATGCGCAAAAAATTAAGGGGGTGATTCTACTTGATGAAATATTGCTAAAAGAATCTATAATTTTTTTTCGAAAACTCACAAATAAGAAAGTTATGAGCCTTCAAAGTTGATTTTTTTAAATCAATATTTTTTTATAACTTTTTTTCTAGTGTACGGATTTTCTTAAAATTTGACACACTTGCCACTGATGTTGCTTTACATCCTTGGTCCAAATTAGACTTGAATTCCTCGAAATCAAGAGGCCTTAACTGCCCTGGACCTTCAAAAATTATTAATATTTTTTTCTGAGTTTTGAAGACGCACAATTGAAGAACATGAAGAAATCTTCGGAAAAGGTCCTCTTTGTCTATCACGATAAAATGACCTGTTTCCGAGTAAAACTGTTTTAAAAATTTGCTTGCACTAAAATTGATCACCATAAATTATGATCATTTTGCAACAATACCAAAGCGTGCTTTGGAAACAGCTGCAGGGTTGCCTAGTTATGTACAAAACAGAGACATTCGTATATAAATAGACTTGGAAATGATAAAATTTTAAAATGTTTTAATAATTTTTTTTTAATAAAATAATTTTAATAAAAAATAAAAAAATTGCTGTCGAAATGAAATCCAAAGCAAACGCCTTGTTTCCTAGACAACCCTGCAGCTGTTTTCAAAGCATGCTTTGGTATTGTTGCAGAATGATCATAATTTATGGTGATCAATTTTAGTGCAAGCAAATTTTTAAAACAGTTTTACTCGGAAACAGGTCATTTTATCGTGATAGACAAAGAGGACCTTTTCCGCAGATTTCTTCATGTTCTTCAATTGTGAGTCTTCAAAACTCAGAAAAAAATATTACGAAAAAAGTTATAAGCCTTTTTTGAAGGTCAAGGGCAGTTAAGGCTTTTCGATTTCGAGGGATTCAAGTCTAATTTGGACCAAGGATGTAAAGCAACATCAGTGGTAAGTGTGTAAAATTTTAAGAAAATCCGTACACTAGAAAAAAAGTTATAAAAAAATATTGATTTAAAAAAATCAACTTTGAAGGCTCATAACTTTCTTATTTGTGAGTTTTCGAAAAATATTTATAGATACTTTTGGCAATATTTCATCAAGTAGAATCACCCCCTTAATTTTTTGCGCATAATTTCCGGACACCTGTATACATCCGCGGCTCCTACAGTTTCACTATGCCACCTACAGGGTGTCTGCTTAAGGCTGGCCACCGGCTATATCTCGGAAACTAATGGGCCTAGAACCTCAAAATAAAAAATTTCCAGACATAAGTGATCATGAGAAATTCAATGAAAATATTTTCAAGATGGCCGCGCTTCCGGAAATACAGGAAGTTGACACCTACTTCGTTATTTTAACAGGAACACCCTGTATATTATTATATTTTTTAAATGTCTGAAAAAATCGAATACAGGTGGTTTTCACCATTGGAATTTAGATTGAGCGGTTTATGAGTTATAAACAAGTGAAAATCGAAAATTTTCAACTTCAAAGCAGTCTAGAACTAGAACGGCTCAAGATATATCTAAAAACGGTTTACATGTCCCTATCCTAACTTTTCACGTTCTACCACAGTATGTGGAGTAAATTTTGATACAGGGTGATGAAAATTATCCGATTTTTCATCACCCTGTATTAAAATTTAAACCACATAGTAGAATACTATGTGAAAAGTCAGGATAGGGACATGTAAACCGTTTTTAGATATCTTGAGCCGTTCTAGTTCTAGACCGCTTTGAAGTTGAAAATTTTCGATTTTCACTTGTTTATAACTCCGAAACCGCTCAATCTAAATTCCAATGGTGAAAACCACCTGTATTAGATTTCTTCAGACATTTTGAAAATATAAAGTTTTACAGGGAGTTTCCGTTAAAATAACGAAGTAGGTGTCAACTTCCGGTATTTCCGGAAGTGCGGCCATCTTGAAAATATTTTCATTGAATTTCTCTTGATCACTTATGTCTGGAAATTTTTTATTTTGAGGTTCTAGGCCCATTAGTTTCCGAGATATAGCCGGTGGCCAGCCTTAAGCAGACACCCTGTATATAGGGGTGGAGAACATACCTATAGAAACACCAGGAAGGTATTCATTTGCTTTGCAAATGAAAGGGAAGGCACATAAACGGCATTAAAAACCGATTTTGAGAGTGCGATGAGAATAAGGTCCTGTCAGAAACGCGGATTAAACACCTCGACTGTAGGAAATAACCACTTTAAGACAATAGCCAAGCGCTTCGAAGCGTACAGACGTACTGGTTATACAGGGTGAGTCCTCTAGGATGGAAAGCTCGATTACACCTATACCATTAAAGATATCATTCATTTGTTTATAACTCATAAATTGCTCATTACAAACTTCAACTTTACAAACCATTCTTTTTTACTTTTCTCAAATAATCTGAAGATGTAATAATATAGAGGGTGTCCTATTTAAAATTACAAAGTTGTATGGCGTACAACGATATTGGACCATCCTGTGTATCTGAAAATGATTTTACAAAATACAAACTGCACTTTACCCTCCCATTTACAGCACTTTTTGGTTCATTTCGATATCTTTAATGGTATAGGTGTAATCGAGCTTTCCATCTTAGAGGACTCACCCTGTATATCCGCTTTCACATATCGTGTCCAGTCCACAGAGATTGATGATTGATGCAATGATTTTTGGAATATAAATGCAAAATAAATGCAAAATTCAAAATAAAAACCGTGCTACTGTTAATCTCGAAAATATTCCTTGCCCTGAAAGTGAAGAAAAAAATAGCAATGCAGCCGTAGTGTCAAAGAGGCCTTAGTTGTGACCTTGATATTAGTTTGCAATGGCTGTTTTTAGCTTCTTACCCACCCAGCACCCCTATTTCGCTCCTCGGTCCCGAAAAAATTGATGAAAAGTAGGAGCCGCGGATGTATATAACTACCAAAATAATTATTTATTGAGGAGCATTGGCGTAACTTTTTTTTTAATAATTATTTATTAAGGTGCTTCCCGGGACGCCACTGGGTTTCGTAATTTTAATCTAGTTAGGTCTAAATTATATCCCTTACTATTGCAAATAACAGTGCCAAATTTCAACAAAACTGGGTAAAGGATATTTTAATATAACAGGGTGATCACTAATATGTGATAGGAAAATTTACAAAAAGGTAGAATTTATTGATGAATTATGACACGTGCCATAGATGGAGTGGAATGTGGCAAAGCGGAAAAAAGCCTTGAAAAAAACATCAACAAACTAAAATTTTGTTAAAATTTAAAAACCAGGCAGCTCTACTGAAACCTTCCTACATAAAGGGGGGCCAAAAGTATAACAAGTATCAGATACAGTAAAATATCTCCAACTGTTTCTTGGTGGTCACTTAAATTGGAATGATGGCCCTTATTTAGGTTCTTCAATAAGGAGGCTGATGAGTTATAGGAAAATTTTCACACGCTCAAAACTTTAAAACTCGATTATCGAAACTGCTATGTGAAAAGGCACATCAACGTGAACACGTGATGCCATCCCAGTTGTTCTTGACATGCATATCCATTTCTCGAAGCATTTAAAGAATGATGAAAGTGTAGGGCCCTGTTTCTTTTCAACTGTACCCACGTCTGAAGAAAAACCCGATAGCACATCATGGCTTGAAATTGATATCACACAGTTTTAGAGTGCACGAGAAAAGAAAACTATGTCATAAAAAAAATGACTGCGGACAACCTAAGGTCTCTAGCGAGTTCAAACTGGGGTAATCCTGTACAATCTGTCGCTAAATTTTATCCTACCATATAAATAAAAATAAATCCTCCAAATCGATTCGGTAAGTCAGGTCTTTGGTCAGGGTAGGTTTTTTTTTTTCATTTCAAGGCCATTTTAAGGAAAAAAAAACCCTACCCTGACCAAAGACCTGACTTACGACGCATTTATTTTTATTTATAGGTATGGTAGGGTAAAATTTAGCGACAGATTGTACAGGATTACCCAAACTGGTACTGAAGACTTACTACATGTTCACTTGGCCCCCGCGCCTTCAAAAACATAATGAATGAGGCATGAGGCATCTCATACCAAGCAACCTGATGGTTACAAATTAATTAATAATAAAAAAGAAGACTAAGCTAAAAGCCAAAAAAAAATAAATAAATAAAGAAGACGAGAGAATAAGAAAACATAAGATTTTTTGACCCCTAAGTAAAAAAAAATGGTAAACTATCAACAGGGTACTTTTTAAATTACCTCATTCTCTCAACCCAAGCCCTCAATTAATTACCTCAAAGGTTTCTTTTTGATTTGACTCAAAATGTTTATCAAAAGCTTTTTTTTTATCTTCTATATTTTATATTTTACTGTTCTTATTTCATTTTTTTTTCTTGAAATTACAGGGGGAAAAACCTAACCTAACCTGACTTAGTGGAGGGGAGGGGGCTAGTGTAGGGGAACTCAGTGTGTCAATCAGCAACATTAGGGAATCATTTTCTGGTTGTCCATATTCTTTTTGAATTTTTGATTTATTAAATAATTTTGGCTCAAATATTTATGTTCATAGAGGGCTACTTACTACTTTATGGAAATTTTTTTCAAATTTAATATATTGGTGACATCTGTCAATGATGTCAACCCTGTCAATCTTCCTAGTTTAATTAATTGGTTGCATTATAATAATTAATTAACAATAATAATTATAATGTAATTAAGAAATTCCACAATTTCATTTTATTTTAGATCCGTGAATAATAATAATTATAGGGTTTTATTTTTATAAGCGTACTAAATTAACTGATTCCACTTTTTCTGATTTATTTGGAATATTCCAGGAGAAGTGCACTGGGTTATATTTCAAAAATCTTCAATTTGATTGAACCGGAATTGTTTTTTTGGTTTAAAACCCGAAAAACGGGTGGAAATGTTGTAAGTAGGCAAGGTGGTGCAAGAGTTTATTTTTAACTCGATTGTTTATTCAAGTTCTGTATTGATTGCAACCGGATTTTAATGACCATAAAATTCTTCTTAAAATTCCATAAAATTTATTGATATGTAATGACAAGCACAGGAAGCAGTAAATTGCAGGTAAAATTAATGAAAATCGAAAAAGGAGGTCAACTATGCCGGTAGCTTTTGCTGCTGCCGTCAGGTAGAAATAATGTCCAATTCGAGGAGCTGGCTGGACGACGACGTCAGGGCCGTAACAGCTGTAACTACGTCCTCTGAATACAAATTTAAATTCGTGAAAAAATCCAATCAAAAATTTGAATTAAATAAATTAAAACCGTGAGCACGGAAAGTGGCCCAGCACCGTTATAATATCGAAAGTATTTCACAGAAACCAGTCTTCATAAAATTATTACAAATCATTTCGAAATACCTGCGCCATTAAATTACGCACGCACACACTTACAACAAGGCGTGTGAATTTTTCACTTACGTTTTAAACGCCGTAAAAATCCTGCAACACTTTCATTACGGTTGTTTCGGTAACTCGAATCGAAAACATAACTTTTGGAGATTTTATCGACGAAATCAGCTATGCACACAAACTTTGAATTGCACGTACGAGTTAAATATCACGAAAAAGTGTTCGCAAATTTGTACGAAATAAGTCTGATAACTTATCAACGGGAGCACCACACATTGCGTGTATTTTCGGGTTCGTTAATTTGAAAAAAATCACGTTCCCCGATGATCAGACACACATCATACGAAAACCTAAGGCGGCCATGATGGAAATTCAATTGAAGGCGAAGCAGGGGTACCACTGCTCTATGCAGGCTGACAACGATACGGAATCAAATCACTAGAAGTGGCTCTGGAAATTTCTCGTTTAAAGCTGACCACGCACACAATTCCAGTACCTAAAGCTTTAAATATACTACATTTTAATACGAGGTCATTATTATTCTGGAGCACGATTTTTATACAAGTTATTATGCTTTATACAATAATTATACATCATTATACAGTGTGTGTCACAGGCATGGTAAACCCCCTTTTTTTTCTTTACTTTTTGTGGTAATTTTTTGAAATTTGGTACGTCGCATATTCTCGATAGAGCGCACTTTTTAGCAGAAAATTGAATTTTTCCCACATCCGGTTTTTCTGGAAATGTTACCAACTTTTTATTTTTAAATGGGACACCCTATATATTATTATATTTTTGGATTCTATACATTTGTACGAATCCAACAATACCACACATAAGTACCATTTTAAATGTCAAATTTGTTTTTATTTAATTTTTTATTTCTCAATTATAGTGTGCCATGACTATTTCGTTTCACTTCAATTGGATCATCTAATGCTAGAAAAATCGAATTTTTGTTCAAAGTACTAAATTAAGTGATTTATGGATAAATTATGCGCACCGGAATGATTTTTTGAGCTGGATTCATTTTTTTCAAATTGTACCATATTGGTACCGAGGTACCATCTACTAGTACTCTTAATAAGGGACATTTTGGTGTACCCATTTTGCATCTGTTACGAACACAACTGAAGTCATGGCACACTATAATTGAGAAATAAAAAATTAAATAAAAACAAATTTGACATTTAAAATATATGGTACTTATGTGGCATTGTTGGATTCGTACAAATATATGGAATCCAAAAATATAATAATATATAGGATGTCCCATTTAAAACTAAAAAGTTGGTAACATTTCCGGAAAAACCGGATGTGGGGAAAAATTCAATTTTCTGCTAAAAAGTGCGCTCTATCGAGAATATGTGACGTACCAAATTTCAAAAAATTATCTCAAAAAATAAAGAACAAAAAGGGGGTGTACCATGCCTGTGACACACACTGTATGTGGCAGTGTTACTAAAACTTTGTTTATATGCGAATTTAAACAAGTAGTACTTACCGTTTGTAGATTTTTTGGTGCTTTCTTTCTTATTTGACTTTTTGGTCATTATTTACATCTGGGTGTCCTACAGTTTCACTATGGCACTTATGTAGGGGTGGAGGACGTACCTATATAGTAACACCAGGAAGGTATTCATTTGCTCTGCAAATGCATGGTTAGCAAAAAAACGACATTAAAAATTGGTCTAGGGAGTCCGGTCCTGGTTAGCACTAGCACCGCATATAAACACATAATAAACAAGCACTAGCAGTGTTGAATACGTCAAGCAGGCCAACCGCGTCTTCTTGTTCTAAACCCATGTTAAGTTTGATGATATTATGACGCCAACAAAAACAGTTTCTTGAAGTTTATTTAGTCTCTTTTCACCAAAACAAGTTAAACTGTCAAATTCTAGCATTTTTATATCAATCAATAATTATTAAGTTCGATTTTAATTATTTTAGGTCTATATTTTACGGCTATTATAAAGTGTTGAAAAACTCGTGAAAAAAAATTTATTTCATACTAATACATTATAACTAGATAAACGCTTGGTTACCGTAACTATAAACATACTCATAACTCCCTTGGGACTGTTATGAATCCATAACTCCCTCTAATTCTAATATTACTATTGGTTTAATTCTGGTAACCATTGGATGTTGCTTTTGTTATTGCATTGTTGGTTGCATATTTGGATTTCATATGTCATTTTCTACAAACTTTTCAGTTGATATATCCATGGTAATCAATAATCATGGTTACTCAATTATTAAAAACATTCGTTTAATTTTAAAAACCAACAGATTTCGTTTTTATATTTCATTTAGTATAAAATAAAATAGATTATGTATCACGGGAGTTATTAGATGTTAATAACCTCGGGCAACTTAACAATCCCTCGGGACTAACGTCCCTCGGGATTGCAATATGTTGCCCTCTGTAATTAACATCCTCATAACTCCCTTGATACATAAATAAACTATAATAACACCTTACTTCAGCATTGGAAAAGAAGAACGTTTTTGCTTTCAATTATTTTTTCTAGTTACTTCTGTTTCCGAGATATTAAATTTCTCTAACACACAACTTAAAATTCTAATTTACAACTGGCAACATTGGCATCAGCAAGTTGGGAAAGTTGATTTTTGCAATCTCAATAAAAGTCTTCAATTTATTTGCACTCTCATTGTCTGTGATTTATTTATTTATTTATTTTTTATTTATTCATTGATTTGGGTTTCTGAATGACAGTTTTAATATTGTCATGGAATTAACATTCAGTGAGTATGTCAATATGATTATGATAGCTACATATCGTCACTGTTATGAAAAGACAGCTGAATTTTGACAAGTTGATAAATAGGCAAACTGCAACCATAGAATATCAATATGTATTAAAGATTGCAGATTGAATTTTCTTACCTGAAAATCCAATGCAATGTTGCCATACTTTAAAAAGAAATTATTATTCTGTTAGTTATCTCGAAAACAAAATAAATGAAGATATAGATTTTTTGTTTTGAGTTTTGAATTCCTACAGCACCGAATAGCTTGTTGATTTTTTCGGACTTTTTCAACACCCTCAATTCAAACTATCAACAACAAATGATGATGGAAATTCACTTGAAATTTTTTAATTAAAACGATCAATCGCGGTAGTTATTGTACCTACTACAAAAATTCATAAATTTTTGCCACATATGGAGCATATTTTGCTCCACTATGGAACAGGAGGTGTAGTAGTTCAATTTTGAATATCTGTGGTACACACATAAAATATTCGCATTTTACAGATAATTTTCGTTGAAAGAATATTCCAAAATAGAAATTAGGAAACAAAAAAATCTCCCTGACTCATAATAAAGCAAATTTCTTAGGTTAGGTACACAAAAACATAACCTCCTTCTATTCGGGTAATTGGGTGGGGTTACTTTTAGGTTCGAATGTACAATGACCTTCTACACCCCGACTATTATTAAAACCGGTATTGGAATAGTAATGACCCCAGAATTATAAAAGAAAATTACTGGAATCATGTGTTAGGGTGTAGATAAGACTAAGGTGATGGTGTGAAGGAGGAAGTTGACATCTTATGAGTCGTTTTCTACAATTTACAATTTTTTTTACAATACATATACTCAAAAATAAATAATAAATGACAAGGAAAAGGGATCTCGAATGTGTGATAGTACCTGCATCTTTCAGATAAAAGAGATTGGTAGGTACCTACCCCAGTATGACACAAGTTCCTGGACATGAGTTACATATTTATTCAAATATGACAGTTCTAGTTAGTTGATAAAAAATTTCAATGTTGAAGTGGGTTGGCAACATTTGCTGCTTCCAGGGCTCACATTTATTATAAAAGTCAGTCGTGTTTTTCAAGGTTAGCTTTACTGTTCCAGAATTTTCTTTACGCATTATGTTTATTTCTTAGTTCGTTTATATTTTACTCGCAGTAAAATATATAAGTTACCAGTGATTAAAGTATATTTAATTCACCAATCTCTCATCACAGATTTTTTTCACTGCTGTTGGGGGAAATAAACTAATGATAGAAACAAAATATTTGAATTTTCAGCTCTGATGTTGGTTTTCTAATATAGTAATACATGCCAAATCACATTTCTACAACAAGATTAACGGATATACTTTCTCTTGTTATGACTTGATTTCAAACGATTTCCACGAAAATTTTTTTTATTATTACACTGATCGTGGTAGTTTTTTTTATTGTTTTATCAGCATTCTAGGACTTAGCTTTTTTGAAACGGTGGTTGTCCTCTGTTATTGATATCAGTCAAAAAACCTCCCAAAAATGCTAAATCTGTCTAAAAAACAAGTCTCGAACAATTTTTATAAATTTTTTTCTGGTAATCTGATGATTTTTAAGATTAGAAATAGTTTGAGACCATTACAAGAAGACATATTTTAAATCAGCACTTGAACAACTTGAATATTCCAGTATTGGTATATTTTTCATGAAAATTTTCAAGTAATTATAATTAACCAATTAAAAAGCTCATTATTTAATTTATGTTTTCAACCCTTACTTCGTAGAATCTCTGCATACTTATTGATTATGAATAAAACACTAATGTTTTATAAAATTCTACTGTATATTGATCGATGATAGAAACGTTACACGTGTTTTCATTTAAAAATTCATTTAAATCTAGTTACTTGTTTTATGATCACTTAGGTAATACTGTTGCTATGTTCTGTATCAATAATTTTATTTACGTCTGAAGATGCTACATGAAAAGTAGCGAAACACGTGTAACGTTTTTACAGTAAATAAAAATAAAATGACAAAAGTAAATTGCTTAAAAATTCATACACAAAAGAATATCAGGATAAATAAGATAAATAACAAAACTATTACTGCTACTTATTACAAGTCTCGAATGGGATATTTTTTCATTCTTTCTTACTTTCTCTTATCGCTTTCTTATGGGAATGGGGGTATCTATGTAGTGAAATAAAATAAATTGGATTTAAAATTTTTATAATCAGTTATGAAATACAGATAAATATAACATTTACCCACAAAAATAATACGATTGATAAATCTGGAGATTTTTAATTTTAAATAAAAGTTTCAAGAATTTTAGATAGCGAATGCACAATGATTATTTCTCTACAGCTTGTAAGGAGATTTATCTCTATTTAATAAATATTAACATGGTTGGAACTTAAAGTTAAGAAATATAAATTTGTCATCCATACTAATAATAAAATATTAATTTCCTAGTAAGGGGAATACCATTTTACATAAATAAACAAAAGATGAATAAAAATTGCTAAAAATAAGATATATTCCTGCTATCGATAAGGATTGACAAGTTTTTCACCTCCTCGTTTCATTTTAATTTCCTACCGCAATAATAATTGTCTCTACTTAAAAACTAACATTTTATTTAACTTTCCTTAGTGGTTAGGGAGCTAGCAATTAGCACCACTCTCCCAGTTTTTCCAACAGTCTTTGAGATTTTTGCAGCCATTCCTTAATATTAAACCTGTCTAAAGTTAGATGATCTCCGGTAAAAAACATCTAACCTCTGGAATGCAGTGGCGGTTCCAGTTAAGTGGGGGCCCCAAGCAGTACAGATTTCGGGGCCCTTATTATTTAACTCATGTTAAAAAAGTTTTATAATCATTTATAAACGGGGGGGTGTACGGGGTATTTTTACAGGCGAATTTTTTTATAGAAAATTGTGAAAACTAACGAAGATTATATAATTATAACATTTGACTATTATTAGTGGTGTATCTGCTGCCCCAATAGGTAGCGGCCTACGTATACGGCCTATTGTCAAGAGCTGCTAACATTACAAGGGATTTGTCAATTGCTTGTGACGAAATATACCAAAATATATAAAAAAAGTATAATTTCTGAGCCAAAATGAAATGAAAAATACATGTTATTATTTTGATTGGGGCCCTTTGGGAGTCCTTGGCCCCAGGCGGCTGCCTAGTCCGCCTACCGTTAAAACCGCCTCTGCCGGAATTTCAGAAAAGTTTGTAAAATAAATATTTTTATATTCTTTAAAAAGTACAAGAATTTATAGTAAAATAATAAAAGTTATCACTTTATAACAAATTACATGTTAAATCTGAAACCTAAAACAGTATTCCCCTGTTTCATGTTTTACAACAAACATTAAAATACCCATAAATTACTATTAGAAGTGACATGATGTTCATAGGATTAACAGTCCAAGAAATTTGCTGCCATTAGGAGTTCTAAAGCTATTTCAGGAGCAATGGGAAACTCTGGTATTTCAGTGGAGCTATTAGTGTACCGTACCTTATATGTAAAATACATGCAAACTTTCTGAAGAACGTGTGATCTGAAAAAAGACAATTTACTAGACAGCAGTTCTTCAAAAACTAAAAAAAAAAGTTTAGTACGTGTGTGATGGTTCCTGTATTGAGAGACTCACTGCAGTTTATGTATAGTAATTCTACCATGAATTAGCTTGATTAAATAATTATTCATTAGAATCATTAGATTATCACCCATTTTTCAAGTTAATAATGTAGTCAATTATTATAACTAATGCATAAAAACTGTATATCCCTATTGCCAGGTCATTAAGCTTTGAGAATATGAGCACGTTTGTTAAACCAAATTGTGATTATTCTTTTTCTATATCTCCCAAGACAGAAATGGACACAATTAAATTGTAAAACATCTTACGGTATTTCTCTAAAATTGACTTCGTTGGCTTCATTTTCTGCAAACTGTCCAGGTCCACTCAACATGGCTTTGATCGTTCCAGAAGTTAAGGCGTGCTCGCGTTTTACGATGAATTCATGACCGTCAGAAGAAATCAATTTCACGTACATCGCATCCGGACCCTCGCAGCCTCCATAAACGCGTTCTGCGGTCTTTTCTTCTCCCAGCTCACTCATTCTGGATATTTTATTCTGAAAAATTTAATGTCATTTTATAGTTAAACTAATCATTGTCTCAGAACTGATTACAGATCGTCAAAACAAGCCACTCTACACTTTTTGACAAACTGTAAATTTACTGTTAATTACCTATACAACTGCTGATGACTACAAAATTACTTGAGATAACAGAAAGAATAAAATTCGTTATGTAACTATTTATTTATTTGCAGCCCATCAGGAGTCCTATTATATAAAAGATAGGAAATAGGATGTTATATAAAAATTATAGCTTCTAAAATAATAAAAATATGAAAAAATTAAATATCTCTTGACTTTGATCTTAGTAATGCAAATTTTGAATTTACGAGAGCCCACCACTGACAAAAAGTCACATCGTGCAGAAAAACAAAGGGCCCATCATTATGAATCACTCAAAAATTCTGGAATGATTCAAGCGTGTTCTTTCAGCAAAAAATAAACATTTTTTGTCTCTAGGAGTTTTTCTGTGAAACGCTTTCATCTCCATCAAGGCGTATACTTAAGTTCTATGAATTCTTTCTTTGTTTGTATTTTTTCGTTAAGAATCAGTTTGATTGACCAAAACTGGTTTTAAATAAAAAAATTCTGAAAACCGACAGGAGTGTTCATTGGAATAAGCTGTTAGAACTTAACCGGAATTAACAGCAACCTCATTGACCCTACTAGTAACTATTTCATACCCTTTTTAAAGCTCCCGTCAGTTCACCTAAAAGATATATACTCCATGATCTACACTGATGTCTCTAAAACAAAGAAAAAAAGTGCGCGATGACCCCAGTGTAAGTAGGAGCTAGATCTAGAAATGACTGCACCCCTAGGAAGGAATACCAACATTACCAACGTCAACATTTCCCAAGCAGAAGTGCTGAGAGTAACCCAGGCGATTAAAGAAGCACTTAACACAGAACATTAAACATAGGGATGTGCAAAATCTAACAGACATTAAAGATTAAATATGTGCTGTCAGTCCTAGATAGCCACAGGATGACTTCTGGTCTGGTAATAGTGTTCAGAAACCCTGGACAAACTAGTACTAGCACTATACTTAACAGTGTAAAACAGAAAACTGTGTTATATGGGTTAAAAGGCATGGTGAAAATAAAGGAAATAATAGCAGATCAACTTGCCCTGTTGGCCCTGAGCCAATTATGCCCCTTGCACGAGCTACTACCAAAGCTCAGATCAAATATTATCACGAACATGCCAAAATATGGCCTGATTCGAAAAGGGATAAATAATTCTTGTCCTGCAGTTGTCAAGAATAAGCCGAAGGCTTTCAATAGGACTATTATTATGTTATTGTACGTTACATAAACATCTTCAGTTTTAGTGTAACCCAGGAAGTTAAAATGAAGATGAAACTGCACAGCATGTGTTTTGTCACTGTCCAGTGCTTTGTCAATATCAGCTATCCATTTTACGGAAAGTCTGGGGAGTCAAAATTGGGAGGCAGTGCGTCACCCACCCAGCTCATCCTTCAGTATTTCAGGCAATCAGGTGGTTGAAGGGTCTGTATGTGACAAGGGTTTATCGACTTCAGAGGAGGAAAAAAGGGCCTGGGTACCAGTGAGAAATCATCTCTGCCAGGATCAAGTTGCACGCATAGAGCAATTATTTCAAGAGAAAATTTTCACTTCTATTCAAGGAACCCTTACACATGTCCAATATGAGTGTCAGTACTGTCAGTAATTCAGAGAGTGGAATGGGCATGTGAGGGGTGTTTTGGAAGACTAAACAACAGGATAACCCCAATCTGATCTACAATCTGAAATTCTGCACTGTCTTATAGATATAACAGGGATAAGTTATGAAAATACTTTTTTATCATGAAATGTAAATTCTGGGAATTTACAGAGTAGGTTATCTTTCTTTGAGATAGTGACAAGTTTGATTCATATATTATTCCTTTATAAATTAAATCAATAAAAAATAATTTTTGTTTGGGTAATCCTGTACAATCTGTCGCTAAATTTTACCCTACCATATAAATAAAAATAAATCCTCCAAATTTCGGTTCGGTAAGTCAGGTCTTTGGTCAGGGTAGGTTTTTTTTTCATTTCAAGGCCATTTTAAGGAAAAAAAACCCTACCCTGACCAAAGACCTGACTTAACGACATTTATTTTTATTTATAGGTATGGTAGGGTAAAATTTAGCGACAGATTGTACAGGATTACCTTTGTTTGTACAAAGCAATTTCTGCAACTGAAATGTACCTACAAAATTAAAAATAGTGATAATTATTAATCATTATTTTCTTGACTTCCACCTCTCAAAATAAACATGAATCAATATTTTGTCTGGTGGTTATTTTACTTTGACAAACTTTACTTACCTATTATGGGATCTTGAAAATCAGAAAGATGGCTGTTCACTTATAATTTTCCTTTGGTTCAATGTTAACTTAAGAATATGTCGAAATTTCAAATAAACTAATATTAATTCTTTATAAAAATTAAATTTGGAAAATTAAAATGAGGGAAAATAGATTGGAGAATGATTTACAACAATTATATATTTTGTTATTCTTTTTCTCTAGCTGTTGTCTTGCCAATGTCAACTGACACTGACGACTGACGTCTAATCTTTACATAGAATAGAGAACATCATGAAGGACTATACTACATAATTGGTCGATGGTCGTTCGAGTCACTACTGCGACAGAAAGACTGCGACTGCCTCTTGTAGACTATAAGGGGGCAGTGTTCGAAATTTCGAATGAACGCTGAACGCGACGGAAACCGCTATTTTGACTTTGAAACGCCTATTTATGGCACTTTTTGAAACTGACAGTTAACAATGGGAATATTTGCAAAACGGGAGTACCTCTCTTTACTCCGCTTCAATTATTAGAAGACTGATTTATTATGGTACGATTAAGTTTAAAAAGTCATATGTGACGTCATACTAACCGTCCGAATTAAGATTTTTCATTCTAACCGTAAATAATTATTATTTAAGGAATCATTCAAATAATTAATTGAACGGCTTAAGTCAGTTTGACAGCCACTGACAACTACATAAAATTTATTCACGTAATGATGACATTCTATCCTCTGTGTTGTGCATTTAATTCTCATTCAAAACCAATGTTGACGTATATTTATTTATGCGGGATGGAGTGTTTAGACAAGCGCTTGACTGTTTCATGAGAACCACGTAAATGAAAAAAATAAATCGAACTATCAGAAGGATGAGTATTCTTAATCGATACATATGACTTTTTAAACTTAATCGGACTATGGGGTTATATTTTGAATTTTCTGATAACTGATTGGTCTAATGCTCAAAATCACATGTACCAAAATATAACCTCATTTATTGATGAATACGGGCCTTAAACTAGGTCCGGTTGCACAAGTGTAATTAACAATCTGTCAAGGTAATTACTGACTTTAAATTGCCCTGTCTGTATTATCAAAATATTAGTCTGATATCGCTGAAAATATATTCTACTCCCTTTCAGAAGTGTTATAATTAACGGAGAAAATATATTTTTAATGATTTTTTATTTCTTGTCGACTATTTTATGTCAAAAATTCTGATTTAGTCGACATTTACGCAACATTTCATCTTATCACAGCGATTTTTGTTGATTGGAAGGAGAGAGCACCATGAGTTGTTGAAGAAAATGCCTAAAAAACATCAGACTCGTCCAACACAAAAAAATTTAAATTCGGCAAATGCGACTCGTTTTGACGTGCATCTATGATTATCTATTGTTGAAGTGCCAAATTTACATTGATTAGCAATCCGCATCATATTATTTTTTATAACGCAATTAATTTTAAAAAACTTTAGACGCTGCTGAAATATCCTGAAAAACATGGAAAATCGGGATTTCTTATTTTATGAAAGAAATTATATTATTTTTCATGTCATTTAGTATTTAAAAAAATCAAACAATACCAAGAATAAAAAATTTAAATTAAAAAAAAAAACTTTCTCTACCCGAAGGTCATAAATAACCATAAGGCAAGCAATTAAACTGAAGTAATATTATTGCGACATTATCATTATACGACGTCATTCGATGAAAAAACTTTTTATTTTTTCGTAAAGAAAAAGAATGAAATTTATGCAATTTTTTTAATGTTATCGATTTTTGGTTTTCGTGATTTTTTGATTCCAATAGACATAAAAACAATATGACGGCCTGTGGAAAAACAAAAGTTGACTGAAAGCTCTGTGATTTAGTTCGCAGTGAAATTTCTTAAAGCGTCAAATGGATAGCTGTTGACGACTTATGCAAGCCTACAAAGAATTATTTATTTATTTCTTACAATAAAAGAGATAATATGAGCAATCTTATGTATAGTCTTACAGCCACGTGACGTCAGAAGACTGGAACGCAGCCTGTGCTGCGCAGTCGCACTCTATTGGTATACGGTATACCGTGTGTTTTATGTTTTATCAAAATTTATCATAATTTCTGTGAATTCTGTGTGCTGCCTCTGTTATTTCTGTTCTGTTCTGTTCTGTTGGCAGCGTTGGCTTGGCTGTTCAGAAATGAAATATCGGTATTGGTATTGTTGTTTGTGTTTGGTTCTTGAACTTGGTTCATCATTGGGAATTTCATTTCATAATAATATTTAATATTAATATTTCGTATTCGTACTCAAATCGAGTAGAGCGAGATCAGTTTTTTTGTTTATATTAGGTAATTGTAAATGAAGCTAAAGTTCTAATAAATTGCATAGAAATTAAATATATAAACTGAACCTTCAATTAAAGGGTACAGATACAGAAAACTAATGTGTGAAAAACCAAATGAAATGCAGAGTTCCACAGATAAAATCAAGAAACTAAAGCATGAGGCTCTGAGGGCAGAATTGCTAAACGAACTCAAGAACAAGAAACAGTGCAGTTATCAATCATACGAATGCACCCAACTGGCATTGGACAAATACAACTACTGCTTGAAGCACATATTACAAGATAAAAATGCTCCCTTCAAGCAGTGCTGCTATGTTTACGCCAACAGCGGGAAAAGATGTTATCTCGCTGCTCCAAAGTCGGATAAGAAAGATGCAGGGTAAGAATTGCAAGTGTTTTTTTTTCAAATTAAACTCCTGAGTGACGGAACTGATTAACTCAGTAAGAAATTATTTCGTTGTTTCAGGTACTGTAATGAACATGCTTTAAAGGCAACATTGACAAGAAATAAGCAGAACTGCCGCTATCCTGCTCCTCAGACAGCTGAAGCTCTTCTAAATTCGTTGTCGCATTACGTGAAGAAGCCTCGCGGGAAACACACCCAATCGAATGATGATCATGAAGAATCCGAGCTGAAAGTGACCAGGAGCTTGGATCCCTTTAGTATGTTTGTATATTTCTATCAATTGAATTTGTTTATTATAATTTTAATAATTGCAGCTGAAATCGATGTAGTCTTGAATTCGAGCTGCAACAACACCCTTGACTTATGCAGCGATTCTGAAAGCGACATCGAACCGTCTGTGTTTTCTTCAATTTGGCACGACGCACAAGCCGAAAGCTCTGACAATGAAAGTGTTGACTCGGAAAAAGAAGATTTCTTAAAGTAAGAAATTTGAATTGATGGTGAATTCAGATTATGTTATTTATAATGTGTTGTTTCATTTTAGGCATGCTAATATTTATACAGCTGAAGAAATAACATCGGTCACACGAGAGAAACTTGTAAAATTACAAAGTCTCTACATAGAACAGTACCGACATTTGCAGTATATTCTAAAGGAAAAGAAAAGAAAATATATCCATGCGCTTAAAAGAGAAAAAGAAACTTGCTGTGAGTTTTTTGTATTCTTATTTAATTTAACAAATAGTATTATTGTTAATAATAATTTATTTTGTTTATGATTCAGGTAACATTTATAATCAGATTCGAGATAACCCGAAAGAGCAGAGGCTTTATAAGAAATTGAAAGCGTACAACAAGTATCACAAAACTTTTGGACAAGATGCAATACTGAATAAAAGATCACATGATTTGAAAGCCAAAGTAAAATCTTCTACTGTGAAATAATGAATCAACTTACTGAAGTGTTTTTATTTTTAGATGAACGAAGGCTTGATTCCAAAAATTTCCAATTTTACCAAATGCTCGTACTCTGACGAAGGTGTAAAATGTGGAGAAAGAAGCTTGCCCCTTGCCAGACATTGCAGGAAACATATATTGGAGGTAAGAATTTTTTTTTTAATTTATCGGCTATTCTGTCACCAGATTATAATTTCTTGAACACTGTTGGATTTAACAGAACAGATTTGTTTCAAGTCGGTAAAAACTAAAATACCAAAAATATCTGTAGCAAAAATTAAATTAGAGGCTTGCTTAAAATCATTTGTTACCACGAATTAGCTAGACACAAATCTGTCAGTAAAAAAGTCAGCAAACTGTTTCCAACCTGGTTCATAATTTTCAGTCAATAATAATTATCACCCAGTAGGTATAGGGTACCTGTATTACCTACACTCACGCTTAGGTAGCGCACTCACTTATTGGCGTTTACTTGAACAGCTGGATGTTATATTTTTGGCTAATTTGCTGTCAGGCTTAAGTAGCAAGTGGAAAAAAGCCACAGTTTGAAAAAGAAACAAAAAAATTAACACGAATAGTGAACGAGGAATCTTATTTCAATGGGTTCAAAAAACATATGAAGGGTCTAAGCTAAGAAGTTGTAAAGTTTGGTATTCGGTATAATTTTTAACTTGATATCTTGAGCAGTTACTGAGAAAAAGGGTCTTGACAGACATACTGACAACAGATTGCTTTAAATAAGAACTTCCCATTTGATCCCTTAAATTCCTTAAAAATGAGATTCATCAAGGTCAGGTGTAATAAAACCTACCTGATAAACTTGGTGTACGAAAATTCTGTACTTTCTGCAACCATAACTGCCTGCTGAGTGTTTTTTTACCCAGAATTGCCTAGTAATAGATAAAAATTGATAAAGGACTATAATAATAAGTTTAAAATATTAAAAAAGTTACTTTAGGCAAAGTGAACATGTAGAAACCCCTCTTTTTATTATTGAAACATCCTGTAACGAGGCAAAAGACCATTTTTACTAAATAAGCTGACTTAATAATTTGTGTGAATTTGTAGATGGTGCGCTCGTGAAAAGCTAAATTTTTTTTAAATTAATTTGGCATTCCTGACTTTTTCTGCTACCAAAAATGTGCTACCCTAGTAAGCGTCAGTGTCGGTAATGCAGGTAACCTAGTAACCTACGTCGGTATCCTTACTTCACTCAAGTGCGTGAATTATTCCATATTCATTAGCTCTTTGCTTAAATTTTCATGAACAGTTCATTAATGATTAATTTATAATATTATTACGAATCTCACTTTATTTTTAACACATTAACTTGCAATAGTTTGTAATAATAATTAACTTCAGTCTTTGTTTATTTGTAAATATGTAACAATAATCTCTACATAAACATAAAATCCCACTTGTCCTTCACAACTTGCCACTTCTCCAGCTGAACTGTCTCACTTCTCACTTCACATTCCAAACTGCTCTTCTTCTTTACTTTCCTTCTGATCTTTCTTCTAATAGCTTCCAAAACATTACTACACTGCTTTGCGATCCTGGATGTCACGTACGTATCGCTAGTCAACATATTCTAGACAGTAAAGTAGGTGTGTACAAGAGACCCTCAGTTCATTATAAGTTATTCGAGACTGAATACCTACCCTCACCTAGCATTTTTCATGCACTTCCTAGCACTTCTGAATACAGAGAGAGTGGTCCTTATACCCTTACAGATTTCATGGAAATGGAAGAAGAAGAAGAATCATAGATGTTTACATTTGACCTCAGTTCTTATCAAGAATAATTCGTCAGTGTTCTATTACTGCAAAATGTAACTGATTTTCAGTTCAAGTATTGCTGTACCATTTTAAGTAAAATACGAAAGCTTGTGTTGGTGTGTAGGTAGATGATAATTAATTTGACCCCATTTCTGCTCAGTACTTATTTGATTTCACAAAGGACCCCGAAGAATCCTTATGGAAAATTGGAAATTGACTCCTGGTCAAATTTGTTGTAACTTTCGGGATCGGTAGTATTTGATGAGTAGATCAGGAGTCTCCATGGGCATAACCACATAAAAACTCGTGTTCTTAAGATATTAACCTGTGAAGATGTATTTTTTCTCTCATGACAGTTTTGCATATATTTTTAAATATTGGCCACTCTTCATGTTTTTGAGAAAAATGTTATTTGGATCATTTGTTAAGATAGAAAAGCCGCTTCTGTTACTATAGTTACATTTCAGCTGTCTGTTCAACCATTTTTGAGAAAATGGGGAAAAGTTTTCATTTTGTGGTGTCATTTTCTTAATTGCATTGACTTTAACAGTTAAAACTTACAACAAACTTTAACGTCAATAATCACAAAATGACAAATTGAAAACTCTTCACTCTTCCCATATTTTCTGGAAAATGGCTCAACAGACTTGAAATGTAACTATAGCAACAGAAGCAGCTTTTCAATCTTAACAAATGATCTACCCCTAACATTAAGATTTCTCTCTGAAACCTGAAACTAATAATTAGAAGGGGCCAACTTATAAAAATATATGCGTGACTGTCATGAGGGAAAAAATCCATCTTTCGTGATGAATATCTTGAGAACCTGAGTTTTTGTGATGTAAGCATTCAAGTCAGAATTGAGAACAAATTCCTTGAATTTAAATCCTGAAAATAAAAAAAAAACAATTGAATGTCGGGCTTTAGAGTTTTCCTCCTGTCCACTTTCCATAGAGTGGTCATCAAAATACAATTTGTTAATAACCCTGGATATTTTTACTTTATTTAAAAGATTATTTCAAGCTTAGAAATAAAAATTTTAAACAAAAGATTGTAAACGCAACTTAGTACCTATACATTTCTTTTTATTTATTAATGTTTTCAAAAAGTTAGGTACTCATCTCAAAAATGTGCTGTTCCATTTTTTTCCTGTTTTTCCAATCATAATATAATCAGTAAGAATTGGACAAAGTTAATTTGGATTTCCCTGTATGCAATAATTGTTTATGTTGTCCACTGTTTTATACATTCAAAATTTTTTATTCGAATCTCTTGTAATATTATTTATACCAGGTGATTCATTTATGAATGCTCGTTTCCGAGCTCCCATTTTTTTCATAAGTGAATGACTCGGTATAGCTGTTGCATGACTGTCACGATAACAGAAAGTGTAATACTTGACGAAACTTTACAGGATCACAATCAAGTCCTGTTTCGACCTTGCGGTAAAGTGCGAGCAGATGTAGAATGTACAACACCGGTAGAAACAATTTTTGATGACACCACTTGTAATTTGCATATGGACATACCTTCTCTTCGTTCTTATGCACAACCTCGAGTAAGTTGTTTTGACAAATTGTGAGTTTTTTTTGTGAATAGTTTTGAATTTTTTTACATTTTTATAGAAGGATTCTGACTCGGACTACGATGAAGCTATGGAAATGTCGAACCTGCAGAACACTTCGACACCTATGGAAACATCGAACACGCTGACAGATTTGTCCACGACGCAGAATGTGAAAACAGAATTTAATTTTATTTAGATTTGAAAGTTCTTGGGGAGTTTAAAATTTTAATGCACTTCTTTGATTTAATCTTGATTGTAGATTTAAATGAGCAAATAATATTATAAATTTGTATTACTATGGTTGTAAAGATTGTATTTTCGAAATATAAATAGAAAAGTTTAAAAAAGCAAGAATTTATTAATAATTATTATAAATTGTTATAAATTAATGTTATTATCAGGGAAAATGTCAAATGGAATACTGTTTAGATTATTCAGACAGTTCAACTCATTTTATTATTGTAAACTAATAGAATGAGTATTTCAAAACTATCGACCAATCGAAACTTGATTTAGTGGAAAATTATCTGGAACAATAAATTACAACGGATATACAGGGTCAACCTTTGAGAGCTGATACCATTTATATAGGCTAAACTGTCAGTTTGACAGTTTCCATTTTTTGTGTATCTGTGTTTTAGGAAAAACTCAACATTTTAAAAATATTTTCAGCACAACACCACTTCCGGTTATACCGGAAGTGGACACGAACTTCGTTATTTTTAAATGAAACGGGGTGCGGTTTTTTTATGGATTCATGTTCCTCATCAAAAATTAAGTGACTTTAGTAAAAGAACATGATATCGATCTTCAATTGTTTTTGAGTTATTTGGATTTTTATCAATTTTTTGACACTTTCAGAGTCTCACTAAAACCGTGCTATCTACGAAACTGTATGACATAAATTGATGAAATAAATTTTAGCTCACTAAAAAATTAACAAGTTATCACACAAAATTCGAGAAATCAGAAGAAAGGCGCAAAAAGTGATTGAAATTGATTTTTGAAATTTCGAATTTTACAATTAAAGAAAATCATTTTTTCAAATAGCATTATTTGAAAAATGAAAAAAATATTATTCCCTTATCATACACATCGATTTTGTTTAGTTTTTTTTCCAATCTAATGAAATACAAAATATACAGGGTGCTATTTGAAAAAATGATTTTTTTTTTAATTGTAAAATTCGAAATTTCAAAAATAATTTCAATCACTTTTCGCGCGTTTCTTCTGATTTCTCGAATTTTGTGTGATAACTTGTTAATTTTTTAGTGAGCTACAATTATTTATCTCATCAATATATGTTATACAGTTTCGTAGATAACACGGTTTTAGTGAGACTCTGAAAGTGTCAAAAAATTCATAAAAATCCAAATAACTCAAAAACAATTGAAGATCGATATTATGTTGTTTTACCAAAGTCACTTAATTTTTGATGAGGAACATGATCAATAAAAAAACCGCACCGTTCCATTTAAAATAACGAAGTTTGTGTCCACCGGTATAACCGGAAGTGGTGTTGTGCTGAAAATATTTTTAAAATGTTGACTTTTTCCTAAAACACAGAAACACAAAAAATGGAAACTGTCAAATTGACAGTTTAGCCTATATAAATGGTATCAGCTCCCAAAGGTTGACCCTGTATAGCCTGTGATGATTTTTAAAATATGATACAGTCGATTCCAACTCTATTCGGAGCATGTCTGGCCATGAAAACTGAGCTGATTTCACCTGGAATTAGTCTTGAAGTTTTTGTTAGTAAACTGTGTTGATGAATTTTGTCAGTTAGGATATCCCATTTAATTTGCTTTTGATCAAGTTCTCTATGGAGTTTATTCAAATAATAATTTATAGTAGTATTCAAATAAGTTACTTTAAGAATATGTTTGCTTTCATTACTTGAAAAGCTACAAAATTGGGAAAATTCGCTGCAAGCATTAATTTCACAGCTGCAAGTATTTGTGGTAAGGATTTCATCCATGAAATAATTGTTTTGAAATACTTGCATAGGTATAAATGTGCACATTTGAGGGTGACTAAAAGAAACTTCAGATGAGTACTTACATGGGTGACTCTCCACAAAACGTTCACAGAAGTAATTTCATACTTTCTATTTAGGTGTTCCCTCAATTCGATTTAAATCTGCTGAAAAGTAATTTATGTTTATTTAGAGATTTCTGATTTTTTAGTACATTTGGCAACATTGCTTGATGAGAATGAGGCCATCATAACCACAGAATAATGCTCTGTCAAATGTATGATACTCGGTTGATCATTCTTATAATAATAAATTATAAGATAAGACTGCACCGATAAAACTACACATTGTTATAATGTTAGAAAATTACCTACAAGACTGTTAGACCAATTCATTTGTTGGAATTGTCTTGCGAAATATAACTCGTGGGTTTTGATATTTGTGACAGTTTTTGACATTCGATAATTTGTATTTGGAGGACTCTAGAATGGCCACTTGCCCTATCTTATGGGCTCATGATTTCAAAAGCCATTAAGCACTCTGTCTCTCTCTACAGCTCGATAATTTGTAAAAATTTCAAAGTCACTAGCATAGAGACTGTTGAAAATTTCATGGAAAAAATAACTGACACGAAACTCAGTACCTACTCTAGTTTCCAAGATATAAAATTTCCCTGAGACAGCTTTAAATCCTAAGTTCCTGCACACAATTCAAAATCATTCAAATAAAACCGACATTTTAAGACAAATGTTACAGAAACTACATGTTAAGATGGTGGCTAAACACAATGAAATTTTTTTTGCCAAGTAATTTTTTTACCGCAATTCTAGCATTTTTCATGTAGTTTTAGAAAATGGTACTAAACTTTGAACAGGGTGAACTTTTTGACAAAACCAATAGACCCGAAAAATTAAGTACGGCCCTTCAGTTTTTGAATCATCGAAAAATGCCAGGTATCGAATGTCATTGGTAGAGCATATCTACCAAATTTAAATAAATTCGTTCAAAAGATACTGCTCATCAAAAATTCCGGCAAAATACATGAACCACCCTGTAACATCGAAACGAAGGGCCTCGGGAAAATTTCAAAACCAGATCCTGAATCGCCTTGAAAAACTACACCCACCCTTAAGCTATGTCAGTCTGCTGGTGAAACACCCTGTATATATGCCTCGGACTGAGTTCGATTCCCAGTCTCGCTCTGGTTGTTTGTCGTCTGTTCTACTATTTAATTGGTAAACTTGTGCCTGGGTAGAATGAACTAGTTCTCGAATCCCATAATTACTGGAGTGGAGCGACTTTGTCTTACCTACATAGTTAAGAAGACCGATGCTCGCTCCTGTTTATAATTAAAAAAAAAAATAGAAGTTTGGTTATGAACATATTCTTCTTGTTCGTCTAGATTTTGGTCTCTTGAAATCTAGAAAGCGGTCGTATGCAAAATTCTTCAGATGTTTTCGACTGTAGAAATAGAGTCAGCTGAACTGTGATAGTGTTGGTTGATACAATAAAATTGTTTCAATAGAATTTAAGTTTTATCAAGACTAGAGAGTAAGACGAAATATCACAGGAACAAGAAAAACAACACACTACCATTATTTATTTATTTAAGAAATAAAGTATTACAATATAATATTCATATCATGATCAATGAAATATTAAGCAGTATCCATTGCTTCAGGCTCAATACGTCTAACAGACACCTCGCTGATACTAATATTGGAGGTTTTAGTTGATAAAACAGCAGTCGTACCCTTCTGGTAACGGTACGAATTCTGTCTCACACCCTTCTTGTTAGCCTCTTCGTAAGTTCTGCGATAATCAACTGATCCTTTACGGATGACACAAACGTCTACATTGGAACCAGAACCGAGATCATTGAAGATACCGGCAGCAATGGCGTCCCGAACGAGCTGCACTCCTTCTTCCTCTTCAAGATCGGGTTTCCAACGAGCCTCAAATACGGCCATAGCAGCCAAAGAACCAGAACCCATCGTTGTGTAGGGCAATTTATCCGTCGAACCGTGGGGATAGATACTGTACAGATGGGGACCAGTAACATCGACGCCCCCGAGCACTAACGCAGCACCAATGTATCCTTGGTATCTGAAGAGATACTGCTTCAGCATTTGATTGGCTGTCGCTACTCGAACCGTTCTGTTGGTGTACAATCGATGCAACTCTAGCTGAGAAGAAATCATATCGGTTGTCATTTCGGTATCTGCAGCAGTTCCGGCACCACAGCAGTAGATGTTGGATGAAATGTAGTGGATCTTCTCACAGTTCTTATCGGCCACTGTAGTATCTTCTGTAGCTCTAGTATCGGCTCCAAGGATTACGCCGTCCTTGTATATTATACCAACAATAGTTGTACCAGTTTTGGTTGCCTTGGGCAGAGGTAGACCCTTTCCCTCAAGATGAGCGTTTCTCTTGCAGTTTTCAAAGGCGAAGCCTCGTACCGTCGGATCGGGACACAAGATACTCGGCATGTTTAATTGTAATTAACACACTTTCAATATAAAATTTCACAAACTTAATTCACTTTGCTTTGCTTGACTTGTATCTTGTGTTGTTTTGTATGTTGTATGTTGTATGACTTTGCAAATTGAATGAAAGCAAATCAAACAAAAAGGAAAGCAGTGAAAGCACTATGACTTTGATGATTCGATTCGAGGTTATGTTCAATGTTCATGTTTATTGTCATTTTTTCTACGTCAAAGTCAAATATCAACACTAATTCCATATTTGACAATTGACTTTGACGTAGCATAGTTATAAGTAATTCTGTCAATAGTGTCAATGTCAATTTAATTATCTATTTAGTTTTTCGTGGAAATAAAAACATCAGGAAAACTATAACTCGGTGTCCTAGTTGCATGCTGCATCCGGGGACTGCGGTGCGAGCGTTGCGATGAACGATTGAAATAAAACACATGAAAAGCAATGGGACTGTCCATAGTAAACGCGTTGCCTACAAAAGTCGTATGATAAAACACGCACGTATTGTTTTGAATTATAATATTTATATCTTATTTTTTATTTAGATGGATTCCACCAAGTCAAAATTCTAGGGGAACGATTGGCAACAAGACTGATTAGGTTGGTTTATGGTGATAGTTGTTATGTTACTAAAATAGTCACTAGAATAGTTACTAAATTAATTTAGGTTATGTCGATTAGTTGAAATGTCATTTTATTTCAAAATTTAAAATTCGAAAAACTATAAACGCAATTTTTAGAGGTAAATTGGAAAATCTTAGAGACAATTGTAAATGCAAGTACCTAGCTATTTACTCTTATAAATCTTATGTATGTAGGATTAGACCTTCCTTCTTAGTTTTCTGTAAAAATGTTGAAAATAGAAGATCTATTGACAAATAGAGGTACTTTCATCAAATACTCTAGATAATAATACGTACAGCTTCCACTGAAAATTGTCACCGGAAGTTACTATCGCCCAAGCGGCTGAATTTTTAACAAGCGTTGATTTAAAATGTCAATTTAATTGAACGAAACGTCAATCTGTCGTTTGCTTGTCATCTACAAAATGAATCATGATTTAATATGCAAGTTTATTACATTCTAATGCCTAAATCTGAATTTATGTAATCAGATGTAGAAGTAATGAATTATTGACGTGTGTTCATTACTAAATAATTACACGAAAGTGATAATTATTATTACCGGCAAGCAAGAACTCTAGATAATATTATTATGTCAGTGAACTTTGCATTATAATAGACGCCGACAGTGATGACGTCAGTGGGCGGGGCCAACGGCCAGGGTTCCATACAAACAAACGTTTGACGTTTACAGGTTTGCCAGCTCTGATGGAAGTTGTCTCGTCAAACATCAAAGCTCTTAATGAGACTTCAAGAAACTTCAAGAAAAAACACGAGAACTGACAACAATGACCACGTGAAGGGTTTGTTTGTATGGAACCAGAACCGCTTAGCCCCGCCCTGTGACGTCACACTGACGGCGTCTATTATATCCGTGATTTCTAAATCCAATTTCCGGTTCTGCGTGTAGTTAGCAATCGAGGCGTGTAGATGGCGATCCTTTACATACTTCACTTTTATTATATCTCATTTAATAACTAGGAGGAGTAAACTGCAAAGTATCATTTACACCACTAAAAGTCACCAGATTAAATCACCAGATTTTTTTTGGCGGCAAATTTGAATTGAAACAATAATTATTAATAAGGAAGATAGGACTTGTTTTCGGTGTAGGAAGTCTACTTTTCAGGAGAGACTCTACAGCAGTATCACAAATCATTGTGATTTGCATAATATATCAGTATTATAGTGCTGAATGATTTTCTGAATATAAATAGAATGAAATTGAATAATTTATAGATATTTCGAAGAATATTAAGGATAATAATTATTAACATTCATATTAAATTGATTGAAAGTACTTTATTTTAGGCAATACTTATATATGTGACAAATTTAATGTAAATATAAATAATATATTTTATGTATGTATTATGACACATAACATCGTAGATAAAGTTTTTATTTTACATTTAATAATATATAATTTGTGGATAAGTAAATTTTTTCAAACAGTATGTATTATAAACAGCATTTTTCAGTTTTTGTAGGACCAGATTCAAAGTGTGTTGTTGAAACTAACTTTATCACATACAGCAGTCCCTGTTTGGTCTAAATCCGCACCTTGTTCGATTGGAATATGTTCTTCAATTATTGGTGAAGTACGCATATAGAGTAGTTTTTCCAAAATCTTGTAGGTGACACTTTTTTCTTCCCGTTTCTTTGGAGGAGACATCCTCTCACTACTTGTACTTGACGTAGGATTATCCATAATGGCACTTGAAACCGTTTGCAGGATGAAAATGGAAAGCCAAAAATAATTTCAAAATTCTGAAAAGGATGTCTGTTCTCTAAAAAGAACTGAATGGGCTTCAAAAAGAACTTATTTGATTTTGAAATAACTTTTAAAGAACTTATTTAGAACAACTTATAGGGTTTTGGAAATAACTGATTATAAAACTGATGTGTCACATTCGACGCTGACATTGTAAACAATAATGACACAACAATAAAAAAACAAGCGTATATGTAGTGTTGAGCGTTGCATAGATTCAATTTCCTGTACAAGTTTTGCTGGGTGTAATTTTGCCTATGAATTGACCAATGAGAAGCATCTTTTTTTGGCGGTTTATTTAAATTTACTCCTCCTAGTTATTAAATAAGGTATACATGTAAATAGCGGATAGCTGCACGGCGTATTATCATCTAATGTATTTGCTTTCATTATTCAATAATTTTTTTAAGAATTTCTCAAGGAATCTGATTAAACTATATTTTTGTTTGATTTTGGATATAAACATCTTTCAATAATTATTATTATTGTTCACAGCATTTGAGCATTCATTCTTTCCTTTTGAAATAAATTTGCCTGCCTCAGCATTCAAATAATTTTGAATTTAATAATTCAGTTTGTCAATTTGACAACTTCAATTTTTCAAGTTCCTTGGCGTTTCGCTGTGACTAGATGAGTACCGACTCAGGGACCAGATGACCTAGTTTTCGCAAAACGTCATTAGTTATAGTAATGTCAAACAACAGTTGAATTGATCTTCAAAAAATGATTAACAACTATACTAAAAAAGGAATTATCTTAAAAGAAAATAGAGTTAGAATTTTCTAATTTACGTTTTATAACGGTGCAACAAGGAAACATGTTTTCCAGGTGACGTCATAATATAGCCTGTACCGGAATCGGGGAGTGTTGCTGTGACTCTAATCACAACGTAAATGTTTTGCCAAGGTCAAGAAAACAGGCTACCATCTGGAAATATCAAAATTACTGTTTAAAGATTGCACAAGCTACCGCAACTTGACAGCTGTTTGACAAGTCCATCTAAATAAAAAAAAAACTATTATAGTATTTTCATCTGTCAAAATCTTGCGATTTTTACGGCGAATAGGAACTTTTTTGAATTTCGATTGCCTTCGTGCCAAAGCAAAACATTTTGTGGAATAAGAGAAATCTAATTTACAAAAACAAGAGTCAAGGTACACTGGGAATGTGAAAATGTGTCTCGAATATAGGTTTTCAAAGTAAGTATGAGGTCTATTAACTTCTATTGTAGACCTATTTTATCTAACCTATCTTCTATTTATTTATCTATTAAAACGTATTTTATCTGAAGCTGCACCAGAAATGAGAAATAGTTGGATTGGAAACCGTCTTTTCGCACGAACCGCATCGTATTTAGTTTGGACACGCTCAAAATTTCTCGTGCGAGTTTTTCGCACTACCCGGAACCCGGATGCAGCTAGGACACGGCGCTAGAGGCTAGAGCTAGACCCAGTTATAGTCCGTCCTGATGTTCTAATTCTATAAATTAGCGTGACTTTTGACGTTTAGTTGACATTGACGTTTAATTTACATAATAAGTTGATACCCAAAGTCAACGTCATTGCTGTTGCTGTCGAACCACATCGTCCAACGTCAGCGTCGTTCATTCTTCATTCTTCATTCATTTCCCACTAGTGATGGGCATTTTAGTTCACTTTGATGAATAGTTCGCAGTGAACTAGTTCACCCAAGTGAATAGTTCTTTTTCATAGTTCATTATGAACTATAGTTCGTTTCTTAAGATATTATTCACCAGATACCATTCCAGATGACCGAAACCCGTAACATATTACAATAATGCAACAATAGCTGGCTCGGCTGGAAGCTATATTAGCTATTAGGGAACTGTGAGGGAACACTTATAAACTAGAACGATGTTATTCCTTTATTATACCTAGGTACTTTCAGTTAATTTTTGCCTCTTTGTTTCAGTTTCAGTTCACTATTTGTAAACAGAATTCTATTAAATTATTATTATTGTTTATAAAATTGATAAATTAATCCATGATACGGTGATTAGAAAAAACTCTTTTAGAAATAAAGTTAATCAATAAGTAGTAAATTAATTTAGGTACCTACCTCTATAAGTTAGGTAGAGGTTATACCCAATTATAAATATCTAGCTGACTTCTGTAAAAAGATTATAATAGGTAAGGGGTAATTAATTAGTAGGTTTATGATAATAAAATTAACAGAATAAAAAGGAGGTACCTAGATACATAGATAAAATGAAAAACTATAGCAGCATCCCCTCTGTAATAAGAAAAAAGAATAAAAATCACTGTATTTTTAAAAGGTGGTGTGGTATTTTTGTACGTATACCTACCTCTTAAAATATTTTAAGTTATACATTATTTGTAATTAATAGGTAAGTAAAAATTCTATTATAAATAGGTATCCCTATCAATCATTCACTGGTTCGTTATTTTTATTTTTTATTCCTATTTCCCAATAAAAAATAATGAATGCCTACATCATTAATATAATAAGGAAAGAAGAGAAAGTCCGATTACTTATAGAATAAAGACAAGTTCCTTGAAAAAGAGAAACAATTATATAGTTCGTTCGTTCCTCATTCTTATTATTCAGCCCAAAGTGATCAATATTCAATAATAATAACAGTCAAATCAATACCACGTGTTGCTCATACTGGGAACGTGGGTCAGTTCCAGTTCAGTTCTTTTCAGTTTCAGGTTCCTTTCTTATTTCTCCCTACTATTCTACTATTCAGTTTAATAGTTCGTTCAGTTCATAGTTCATAGTTCTTCCTTCAGTTCTAGGAAATGTGAAACCGGTCGCCGGTCGGTCGGTACGGTACAGAACTAAGCTAACCTGACAGTTCACAGTTCAAAACGAACTATGCATTATGATGGCAGTGAATAGTTCGTTCAGTTCACTGTAGGTGAATAGTTCTTTCTAGTTCGTTCGTTCATGAACTACACATCTCTATTTCCCACTCTGCCTTGAACTTCACTCACTGTCACTTTATACGACCGAGCAACGGTGCAACTGCAGTGTGCCGTGTCCTGTCCTTTTTCCTTTTAACAGGAGTACGCCATAGTTGGCGTAAGCTTGGGATTTGTTGTGAAAAGAAAATCTTCGAACATCCAAAATGGTAAGTAGCAAAAATGAACTTTTTATCTCTCGTTAGTTATAATTCATTATTAGGCTTTGCTCTAATAAGATATTTCCTGAAAAATATTAGTTTTTCGTGTCCCGAGTGCTCTTAGAAGAGAGAAGTGTTGGCACTTCTTAGTGTTCGCAGTAAGAGTTGCACAATGTTACCGAGTATGCTTTTTCATATAAATTTCAAGTATTTCTTTATAATGTTGAAGCAAATAATTAACGAAAGTAGCAGAACTGCGGTTTAATTTTAATTTACAAATTCATAATTTCTAACCTAACCATGTGATATAGTTCGAGTACCTACTTGGATACAATATGGTATGTTACCAGTTTAACTGGTGTATTAACTGCTTATTAAAATGGGGTTGTCAACTCTTTGAGAAGAAATGGTGCCCAATATCCTTCAAATATAATACCGCATCAGTGTGTTTTAATTACTATAATTTTTTTTAGGTTAATTTTACAATAGACGAAATCAGGGTCATGATGGACAAAAAGCGGAATATCCGTAATATGTCCGTCATTGCCCATGTTGATCATGGAAAATCGACCCTGACTGACTCTCTAGTATCGAAGGCTGGTATTATTGCCGGTGCCAAAGCTGGAGAAACACGGTTCACCGACACCAGGAAAGATGAGCAGGAACGTTGCATTACAATCAAGTCAACGTGAGTTTTCCTAATCATTTTGCTAAATTCGCCTTTAATTTTGCCCAGAGACTTGTTATTATAATTGCAACATATGTTTTAATTTCAGTGCTATATCCATGTTCTTCGAGTTGGAGGACAAAGATCTCGTCTTCATCACCAATCCCGATCAACGCGAAAAAGACCTCAAGGGTTTCTTGATCAATTTGATCGATTCTCCTGGACACGTTGACTTTTCCTCTGAAGTGACTGCTGCACTTCGTGTGACCGATGGTGCTTTGGTAGTAGTCGACTGTGTTTCAGGTGAGTTTACCAATTAAGCTTATTAATTTTGCTTATAAGAATTAGGTAGAACTGTGGTGGTGGTGGTGATTTCATTCAAGTGGGAAGGTTTTTTTATATAAGTAGGCCTATATTATTGGAACATTGCACAAGGATTCAGACATGTGGTGCAATAATGCAGCATCTCTATAAAAACTTGGAATTTCTATCCAAGTTTATAGTGTGATCACCATTATCAATAGATATAATATTTTTATTTGTATGGGGGCATTTAGGTACTAGGTACCAGGTACCCCTACTTTTTTTCATAATATAATACCAAAACCCTTATATAACTTGACTAAAGTCGTTTCCCGGAAACTTGTACACAAGCCATAAATGTCCAGTGGGCCTTTTACATCCCTGCCTATAAAGGTGCATTTTGCCATAAATACAGGACAATTTAGTATACTTGGATGTTTGAGATTTCTAGTTTACCCATATAATGTAAGATATTGTGCCATGTTACTAGTCCTTGGCAGTAGGTCTAAATTATATTCCTCTCCCTGTCCATAAACACATGTCTTGCCATTTACCTTTTCTACAGAATTTAGGATTCAAAAGCAAATAGGTAGCTCTTCTATTGTGCTATAACAGCAGGGTGGGATTACCTGTGACAAGTCATTTCAATAACTTTGGGTGTGCAGATTCATCATAACATAACCCAACCTGGAAGGTTATTAAGGTAACCAAAATGCAGTTACCAGAATTCTTAATGGCTTCTTAATGGTTCTTTGCATTCTTGGAATTCCCAGCTCTTAACCTGAATGTTCCCTGATGTGATCTTTTGAATTTCATCTTGCAGAATAATTTAAAGCACATGTTCTGTGAAAATCTGCTTTTAATTGTTTTATACTATTTAGGTATATACTTTTCTATTTTATTTATGAAAATATAAAATAGAAAGGCATTTATATAAATAAGAAGCCTCTACTTTTAAATCAAATAATAATATGAGCAATTGTGTCATAAAATTTGAGTTTGTTGAGATTTGCATTTGCAGTTAATAAAATTTTAAGATGGGTTTTCTATTTCATTTATATTAATATCAAGGGCTCATGAGAACTGAGAACTAGAGTGCAGGTCATGAAATGCCATAAGTGTAATAAATTAATAATAAATACTTTCTTCAAAATGAAAAAAAAAATTATTCAATGAATTGCATAATGGTGAATAGCCAGAGTCCCTTATAAAGGAGATGTTTTTAATAAAACCCCCTTGCTTTTCTTTTCAAGGGGTTTATTGAAATCAGTTCGATCAATTATTATTAGTTTGGTTTGAGTAATATATCAATTAAATGTTGAATTTAGTACTTTTCGACATGTGGTTATTCCTTTTTTTTTTTTTTAAGCTGTCAGTTTTAGAACTGGTGATAGACTTTTTTCAATTTTTAATGGAAATAAATATGTCATACATAACTTGGAAGAAGGGTGGTTGGGGATTTTTTGTACACATGCACAACTAAAAAGCAAAAGTTCACCCTACAGGTTTTTTGTGGAATTTCTTATTCTTATTCATTTTATTCCATAATTTTTCCACCCTATTAAAAAAAATTGGATTTATTGTTGAGAATTTTTTTAAATTTTGGTTTGGTTTAGAAAATGAAGTTCTAGTAGGGTAAAGTTCCTAGAAACATGCATTATTTCAGGAATAATGAGCGGAAGAATGGACTTTTGAAAAGAACTCTTGAAATCACTTTGAAATGGCTTACAGAGTTCTAAACTCATTACTTTGCAGTTAATTATAATAAAATAAATAAATAAAAATATGTCAGAAAATTTGAGCACAATCTTATGCAAATTGATATATTTAGGGGCTTTGGAGGTTGCTGAACAAGTATGACATGTAAAAAAAATTGCGGATCCAATATAGTAATTTTTTTTACAGTTTTTTAAATTACAAATTTAAAAGTATTTTAACTAAAAATAGTATTGTATGCCTTTTTGAGATAACTGATCAAAACTAAATTTGTAAAAACTAGAATGGCTGATCAAATATGACCAACTTTTTTATAATAATTATGAAAAACTGATTTATTAAATAAACCTCATTTTTAATATTATAAAAATTAATTTGTTATTTAATATCTATTATATAAAAAAAATCAGGTGTAGTAATTCCTTTATTTTTGAAAAAAATTTATTGATTCAATTTTTTTCAGTAAAACTAAATAGACCATCTTAAAGTAAAGATTCCAAACTTTAAAACTGCATCTGTAAAGTTTCATTATCACATTTTTAACTAAAGCTATTATTGGTCTTTGAAACATGACTTTACAAAATCAAATTTATCACTTTTTTAAGTTTGAAATATTTTGGGCTCTGTATTTTTTTAACTTACATCGCTCGCCTTACTCACCTTTTTAAATGCCATTTCAAGAATAATGTGAAAGTTTCAGATATTTAGTGTAAGAATGAAAAATGGCAGGTATTTGATTCATTTTGTATACGTACTATTCTTGTAAATATTTTTTTCACGTTTAAAAACATGATATCTTGTTTTGTTAGCTGCAAGATTGTTCTATCATTTAAATTTTTGAAAAATTGAAATCCAACTCCACTTCACAATAAATTACAATAAAAATTATAACACGGTAATAGAAATAGATATACAGGCTGATCCCGAAATGGCGAACACAGTATACATTGTTGTAGAGGATGTTCAGAAAGGCGGTAAATTGGAAACAAAAATTGTTTCCTCGGCTTCCTTACCGAGATATAGGTGTCCTTTTTCTAAAATTAAAATCAAAATGGCAGTCAACTTTAAACAACCTCCACTGGCAAAGCACATAATTTGACACAACTATTACGATAGTGTTTGTTTTTAAATAATTTATTATCGGTAACGGCTAACGGAATTAAGGCAAATTTTTTCAATGTGACATTGTTATTCGAATTCGAGCTCAAAGTGCAACTAAAATAGATTTTGAAAAATATTATCGGATATGTATCCCCACAATGATAATAATTGTTTTAAACATTGTTGGACTTGCCATTTCATATGTTTCCATGGTAACACCTTTCTGGGTATTATAGTTCTACACACTACTTTTCTGCCTGAAAAAGTGTATCGAGTGCAGTGTTGTGACTTTTTTTCCACATAAGCGGTCATATCTTCTTAAGGGAGCCAAACTGAAGAAAAAAGTGAATGAACTTAGAATCCTTAATCCACAATGGATGATGTGGTGCTGTCCGTGTCGGTCATTTCCGGATCACCTGTAGAAATAATTTATTACAAAGCCATGCCATCATTAATATAAGTGGCTTTGTAATTTTTTTGTGACATACTATAATAGTATGTCACTCCTATGATAATATGACAGGGAAGTATTAAAATCTGGTTGAAAAGGCAAAAAAAAAATAATAAAGTTTCATCAGATTTATTTAACAGTTTACTTTAAACAAGTTGACTAAAGTACACTTACAATCACTAATTTTGATACCTTCCAGTACAATAAGAGACACTTTGCAGCTTAATCTATGGTGAGATTCTGTCTCGCTGTACTTGGGCGATTACAATGTTGACTGTACAATGGAAGGAGATTATTTATTTTTATAGGCACCTAAACGCTACCATGAGACCTCTTTCTTAATGTCTGATTTTGGTATGCTACGGTGTTGGTTGTACAGTTCATTCTTTTATAATTATAATAACTTGTAGTAACAGTAATTTTACTTTATCGGTATACCTCAAAAAGGGCATTGTTTCTGAAGAACCGATATGAAAAGTGTGCCGAACAGGGTAATTTTTAAGGGTTAAATTAAGTGATGCGCAAAATTGAAATATTTTAGCAGAAATCGAATTATGGCGGAAATGATGTCGCCATTTTTAAGGTAAGAGTTGACTTCAGTGCAGTGCATTGTTGCCATGTTCGGGTAGGTTCACCAAGTTCTAGCAAGAGAAAACATAGTTGAGTAATAAAAGTTGAACTTTATTAGTCATGATTTCAATTGAGTTACATCTTTATTGATTAGTTATTAATTGTAATTCTAATTCTTAGTGATTTCTGATTTAACTCTTCATTGTGATTATGTATGTTTACGCTGATGAATAACATTCCTTTTAAATATTACTTACAATATGTCCTATCTGTCTACACAAAATCGCAGTTCAAAAAATACTGTAATAATTTATGAAATCTATACCAAACATGGCAGCAATGCAAGGGATGAACAAAGCATTAAGGGAAATGTTGTCCGATTTGTGATTGATTGTTTATTAAATGACTCATTCCTAATACAAAAAAATCCCTAAGAAATAAAACTGGAAAAAATTCTCCTTTTAAGTACTTTCGCCTCTTTTATTCACAAAATTATAGTGACAGTGCCTGTAAAAGTTTAGAAACAACCCACGAGGATATGCTACTAAAGTAAAATGCAAAATTATATAATAAAAAAAAAAAAAACATTTTGCCTAGAAGTATAGACATTGAGTTGAGAACCGGGTGAAACTTAAATCTTTTTCCAGGTGTATGCGTCCAGACTGAAACCGTACTCCGACAAGCTATCGCCGAACGTATCAAGCCAATTTTATTCATGAACAAGATGGACCGTGCACTGTTAGAATTGCAGTTGGATGCCGAAGAATTGTATCAAACATTCCAGCGCATTGTCGAGAACGTCAATGTTATCATCGCCACTTACTCTGATGACAGCGGTCCGATGGGTGAAGTTCGCGTCGACCCAAGCAAAGGCTCCGTAGGTTTCGGTTCCGGTCTGCACGGCTGGGCCTTCACCTTGAAACAGTTTGCCGAGATGTACTCTGAAAAGTTCAAGATCGACGTCGTCAAACTAATGAACAGATTGTGGGGAGAGAACTTCTTCAACGCAAAAACAAAGAAGTGGTCGAAACAGAAGGAATCCGACAACAAACGCTCCTTCTGCATGTACATTCTGGATCCAATTTACAAGATCTTTGACAGTATAATGAACTATAAGTAAGTATTTTCTTAATATAACTAGTGTTTACTCAAATTTTTCAAGAGCGTGTTTAAATGATGAATGTTCACAGACCTGTTCTGACTATTTTTGAGGACATAAGAACGGCCAACTGATTTTTTTATGAATTACATTTACAAAATACGATATTGAATAAAAGATATCTAAAGATGCTTGTTTGTAATTAGGAAAGAAGAATATGAGGCGCTCCTTCCCAAACTAGGAATCGTCTTGAAACATGAAGACAAGGACAAGGACGGAAAACAACTACTGAAAGTAGTGATGCGCACCTGGTTGCCTGCCGGTGAAGCTCTGCTTCAAATGATTGCCATTCATCTACCATCACCGGTGGTAGCCCAAAAGTACAGAATGGAAATGCTGTACGAGGGTCCCCCCGATGACGAAGCAGCTTTGGGTATCAAGAATTGCGATCCCAATGGACCGCTCATGATGTACGTTTCCAAGATGGTACCCACCTCAGACAAGGGCCGCTTCTACGCCTTCGGCCGTGTATTCTCCGGAAAGGTGGCGACAGGCATGAAGGCTCGCATTATGGGACCCAATTACTTGCCTGGCAAGAAGGAAGACTTGTACGAAAAGGCCATCCAACGTACCATCCTCATGATGGGGCGTTATGTTGAAGCCATTGAAGACGTGCCTTCTGGTAACATCTGCGGTCTCGTAGGTGTTGATCAGTTCTTGATCAAGACTGGCACTATTTCAACGTACAAGGATGCCCATAACTTGAAAGTAATGAAGTTCAGCGTGTCACCTGTCGTGCGTGTAGCTGTTGAACCCAAGAATCCAGCTGATCTACCAAAACTGGTTGAAGGCAAGTACAAATTTTTATGCCATTGTTATGAGATATAAATATTTTACTATGATGATAGATTTTTACCGCCCCAGGCTGAATACCATGATAGATTGGTCCATTCTGATTTTATTGATTTCATTTAAATTTGTTTATAAAAGTCGGTCGGAATTTACATTCAATGTTACCTTTTCTTGCAGGTCTGAAGCGGTTGGCAAAATCCGACCCTATGGTACAATGCTTAATTGAAGAGTCCGGTGAACACATCATTGCTGGTGCCGGTGAACTTCACTTGGAAATCTGCCTGAAGGACTTGGAGGAAGACCATGCTTGCATTCCATTGAAGAAGTCCGATCCCGTCGTGTCTTATCGTGAAACTGTGAGCGAAGAATCCGATCAGACATGCTTATCAAAATCGCCCAACAAGCACAACAGGTTATTCATGAGGGCATGCCCAATGCCCGACGGTCTTGCAGAGGAAATTGATAATGGAGACGTCAACTCGAGAGACGATATCAAAACGCGTGCCCGTCATCTGGCCGAGAAGTACGACTATGATGTAACGGAAGCGCGTAAGATTTGGTGTTTCGGTCCCGAAGGCACCGGTCCCAATATTTTGGTGGATTGCACCAAGGGTGTCCAATATCTAAACGAAATCAAGGATTCCGTAGTAGCTGGTTTCCAATGGGCAACCAAGGAAGGAGTGCTGTGCGAGGAGAATTTACGTGGGGTACGTTTCAACATTCACGACGTGACTCTACATGCTGACGCAATTCATCGCGGAGGTGGTCAAATCATCCCGACCACCCGTCGGTGTCTGTATGCTTGTCATCTGACAGCCAAACCCAGACTTATGGAGCCAGTCTATCAATGTGAAATTCAGGTGAGATTACTATAGACTGTCAGCGCAATAACAGGATTATTTTCATGTAATTGACTTTTCAGTGTCCTGAAGTAGCAGTGGGTGGTATCTATGGTGTGCTTAATAGACGTCGTGGTCATGTATTTGAAGAAATGCAGGTAGCCGGTACTCCTATGTTCGTTGTGAAGGCTTACTTGCCTGTAAACGAATCGTTTGGCTTCACGGCTGATTTGAGGTCTAATACTGGAGGACAAGCCTTCCCTCAATGTGTGTTTGATCATTGGCAGGTTCTGCCAGGTGACCCGTTGGAACTTGGTTCTAGGCCCTACGGCATTGTACAGGCAAGTACCTTTGACTTTTGTAGGCTAATGTTTTTCAAATAAGAGGAAAACAAATCAAAAATAGAATTCATTTTATTTTACAAGATTTGCTAATTATTATGTTTTCTGTTACAGGAAACACGTAAACGAAAAGGTCTCAAAGAAGGTCTACCAGATCTTACTCAATATCTGGACAAATTGTAGATTTTTGTTTTCTGTATAAATTTAATTAAGTTTTATTAAAACTCTGTTTCAATTATAAACATAATTTATTTAGAACTGCTACAGTACTACTGTATCACTGATTTCAAACGGAAATGGTCTTATAAAAATATATTTTTTACCTATCTTTCAATTGATACTCCTGAAATCCAAGGTTTGAATTGGATATTTTTTTAATGGAATGGTAATAACATTTTTGTTAGCTTATGTAATTCAATTTGATTAAAACAATTTTTAACATCTGGAATGTGTGTTTTTTCTACTTCACTTGATTTTTCTGATGACTACTTGGAATTTATTAACAAGTTTTACTTTAGGTAAGGTAGGGGTAAGTTTGACATTTTTGATATTTTTATTCTTATTTCATGGAGCATTATTATAAATCACGGATCTAAGGTAAGGTAACTTTTTTAACATACCATGGAACAATTCATTATTACATTACAATAAGAAGTAGAAACGATTAATCTAGAATTTTTTCAGATGTAGATAATTGCAATTTTACAGAAAAATTTGAGAAAATTCTGGTTCCCTGGAAGTTGAAAATGTAAACGGGGGTCTTTCAAGGCAAAAACAAAAGTCCTAACTCCTAACAGAAGAACGGGCCCTGCTGCGTGGTACTTTCTGGTTCCAATTTATGAAGTCTTCCCCAGATAATGAACTAAAAGTAAGTATTAATTATTAACTGCTTCATCAAACTTTAATGACAGTGTACATACATATGATGAATGTTCACAGACCTGTTCTGACTATTTTTGAGGACATAAGAACGGCCAACTGATTTTTTCTATTATTTTTATTTACAAAATTGATACTGAATAAAAAAATTCTAAAATGCTCGTTTTGTAATCAGGACAGAGAAATACAGCAGACTCCTTCCATTACCTGCTGAAGAGACTAATTCAGATAATTGCCATCACCCTCCACTACTGGTAGCTGAAAAGTAAAGGATGGAAATGGCTGTATGAGGACCGACCACCCTTACGACGAAGCAGGTTTAGGTATCAAGAATTGCGATCCCATTGGATTGGACCACTCATAATGCACTACTTCCCTGGAAAAAAGGAAAAGCTCATTGTACCTTCTGGCAACATCTCTGGTCTTTTTCTTCAAAATTGATTGAAGGCAAGTATTTTTTTACTACTATTTGATGCAGTTATTGTTAAATGATAAATATTTTACAATGATGATAGATTTTTACCGCCCCAGGCTGAAACCCATGATAGATTGGTCTTTTCTGATTTATTGGTTTCATTTAATTCTTTTCATATCACTTGTCAAACTTTACATTCAATATTACCTTTTCTTGCAGGTCTGAAGCGGTTGGCAAAATCTGACCCTATGGTACAATGTTTCATTGAAGAATCTTATTATTGTATGAAGGATATAAATATAGAATATTTTTATCAATAAATTGTATTTTTCCACAAATTATAATGTGTAAATAGTTTGATAACCTGAATTCTCCTTTCCATAAGAAATTGGATTGCTATCTTGAGCTTTTCAATAAGGAATACAGCCAATATTATAAAGGCTAACGGGCAGATTTCTGTGCTCGTTTTTGAAGCTAATATGGACGTCAAATGACTTTTGTTAACATTTTTGTAATTGTTTTCGTGTCAAGAATAGATAAATTTAAAAAATTTCCACTTATACTTGATAACTTCTTCAGAAATGTCCACAGAAATCTGCCCTTTAACTTTATGAGCCTTTATAATAGCAGCTGATAGTGTTTCTATGTAATGATGACTTCCTGGAAGTTACAAAGTGTGAACAGAGGGCACAATGTCGATGCACCTGTGTCTAGGACCCCTGAATGCAAAAATCATAGAAAATGCGATTAAATCCAGATTTTTGCTTGGACTGACTGACTGGTGGTTCGGATTGTATGTCAAACTGACCTTTCGTTATAGTAACTTTAAATTTTAAATGAGTTCAGTTCAAGTTCCCATCACAAATAAATACATCACTTTGATGGAGTGGTAATGGCAGCACTGATGAATCAATCAGTAATAAAAAACCGTTGCCATAAAGCGATAACATTTATAGGCATGGTAAGGGCTTCAATGATGAATTTCAGAACATGCCCTAGTTCCTGAAATATAAGGATGTCAGTTGTCATTGTCTAACAATAATAATTGTAAAAAACCTGTGTTGTGATGTCTGAATACTAACCCGAACCCCTCTTGAATCATTATTAGCAGCACTATACAGGTGCTCATTTTATCTGAAGACACTCAGATATATCAATCAGCCAACAGATCAAAAAAAGGGGGTAATAAAAGTTGTTCTCTTCTGGAAGGGGGACATCCAATGATACCAAAGTCGACCAACCTACTGTTATATACCACCCCCAGGGTAAGCAGTTTTTCTTAAAAATGATCCTCATCAGTGAAACTTAGGGAGAAACCCGAAAGTTATGAGAGAATCTGTAGCACGCACTGCAGGCGTGAAACCTGAAAGGTAGAGCGTGCCATGGCTAGTCGAGTTAAAAAGTACAATGGCCAGAGGACAGTTACAAAGGGTTGTGTGAGTATAAAAACAGCAGCGCTGGCAAGCCCACGGACACTTCCTATTATTCTTAACCCTTGGGTAGATTGAGAATACTCTCCTCTGGTTTTACCTATCCATTACCCATCTCGCCCAAGCGATCAAACAGTGATACAGTAACCAGTTGCCAAACAAGACCGCTTACTTCTAAGTCTCGCGCTGGCCAGTCTACGAAGAGGAGCTCTAGGTTCGAGCCACTGCCACTACCAACATCGCCGGAGATGCTGCTCAGGTTTTTATAAATCGTATCATATTTATTTATTCACTCTGGCTAAAATCCCCTTCGTTAGAAATTATAATTAATTTCTTATATTTCAGAAGTGTAAGTAAAACTCGCAAAATTGTATTTATTTGCAACAGAATCTTCTAAAGCTGTTCCAGCGGCACAGTCAGGCATCCACATTGTTGCCAAATGTTCCTCTCTCAAAATCAGAAAGTACAGGTCTGCTTGAAATCATTTCAGTCATTGTAAATATTCAAATAACTTTAGGTTCAAGCGATAGATAAATGAGGTCAGACGTCTCATAAATAAACAAATGAGTAAACAAACAGAAAGGTAGAAACAAAAACAATGTGCACAGGAAAGTTAATAAACAGCAGGCCTAAACAAAGAAAAGACATGTCACCTCACTAACCAGGGGAAGTTTAACTTCATTTATAGTTTGCTTGTAAAGTGTCAATTTGTACCTCATGCCGAACTTCGACAACTAAAACCTCTTGAAACAAAAACCAACTAAATTCACACAGATCGAGGTTTACATCAAAAGTTGGAGTAGCATTTTACGGTAAACTCAGATCCAAAGGATCAAGGTATTTTCTTACAGCAAGTGCGAGAGTGCCTTCAGTTTTTTTTATTATTGTATAAGTAGCGTAAAACCGATGTTCACTTGAACAGAGTGGCCTGAGGGAGAAGATCAGTGGGATGATGCCTTCATCTCTCGTAGGTTCTGGTAATTTTTCTTGGTAAAGCTTACCTGAAAATTGATGACTTAGTCAAATTAGGAAACATTGAAAAGAGTATAACAACAAGCTTGAAATTGAAGTAAAACTGCCCAATCTGGCAACACTGTAAACCCCCAATTGTAAAAACCAAACAAACACCCAAACGAAATTGAAACCACCAAACAATTCAATTTATTGTCATTCAAGAATTTTTACAACTCAAACAAGGCAACAGAGTAAGATGATTGAAATGACTCAAGCAGGTCCTTTTTAAAACAGCTGCTGGAACAGCATGGAAGGTCTAAATAAATAAATTTATATAATATTTGATGAGTTTTTTATTGGGATTTAGGTTCTAATTTAAATTAATTATCTAATCTAATCTAATTAGAATTATCCTAAATCGTAGAGTTGATTAAATTAGCTTGAAAATGAATGTAGGTAGGTATATATAATTATGGGGATCGATGTGTAGTTCTTGAAATAATAAAACCTCTGCATTAGTAGTGTAAAAGTCATAAATCTATGACAACTCTACGATTTAGCGAGGATAATTATATAAAAGACACGCACGTTTCTCCGTTTGCCTACTTACTCATTCATACAAGTCACTACAAAACGAAAACACCAGTTAAGATATATATAAGTTTCAACTTTCGTATGGCATGTGGTTTGGATCTGACTGATATGATATGCTGATGATGAGTCCATAATAAGGACGAAACGATACCGTCCAGGTCTTCAGTCTTCTCCTCGCATGATGTACGAAAGTTTTCTAATTTGTTCTGTAAAGAATCTTTAGTGGCAAATTTAAATTAGAACCTAAATCCCAATAAAAAACTCATCAAATATTATATAATCAAATAAAGTGGTTCAATAAAAATAATTATAAATAAATAAATGTACATTAACGAATAAAAAATAATTAAGTAAGGTAATTTAAGATTTCATTGTATGGAATGAAAAATGATATCCAGTTTGAAATATAGATGAAATAGTGCATTTGATTCTATAATCTTAACGAAATTTTGATCACACTGGTATTTCTCGACTCCTGATCTTTTGCATACACTATCCAAGAACCGAGGGTGGCTATAAGAAAAACGACACAACGAGAAGTGGGTCCTAGCACTCCTAGCCGAAATTTTCTTAGACGATCATCGGGGGTTTTACAATATATTAAATCAAGACTGTTGCTACGAGGGCTACTTCGGTACCTCGACTTGTATTTGAAAAGTCAGGTACCCGAAGTAGACCCACGCAGCGGCAAACACACTGCACTGATCGAGAAAATAGTGATGTGTCCCAGAAAGATGAAGTATTCGGTTGTTACGGTTCCGCAAAATTGCTGGGGGTGGGGTTAGGTTGGTAAATTTTAGATAAAATTTTCAATAATTAATTATTTTAGATAATGTCCAATATTCTTAATCTTAATAAGATTATTCCTTTGATAGTATACTATCAATAGAAATGATCTCAAATCCAGATAAGCCTTTTGCCACTTCTTGTCAAGGAGGAAAGAAAAATCTGATTCCCTGAAACAAATTTTTGGATATCCTTTACATAAATAATATAAATAATGCCGATTTGTTACAAACTATTTATTAATCATTTAAGATAAATACAAAATCATCCAATACAAAAAAATTAACCTTCAAAAAATTTAGGCAATTCATTACCCAACACTACTCTTCTTTCTATTCCATCCTTAGTGATGATTCCAATTCTGACCACTCCTCCGGAAGAACCATCCCGAGACATCGCAAGAGCCAAAGCTGCAATTCCATAATTTTTAGACAATATTCTCACGAATTACAAATTGGACTTCACAAAAAAAAAAACATTTTTCAAACAGCTATATGAATAATCTGAAGAATTCTTAGATGACTAGGTCTCTAGCTTAATAAATTATATTTCGAGATAAATTGCTTGCAAAAAAAATGAAAAAGCAATAAATCTCAACCAAGTCCAAAAATCTTACAAGGTTATTTTGAGAACATTAAGAAATGATTAAATTTTTATAAAATTCATGATTACATAAAAATAATAAATTTTATGACCTCCCCCTAAATTCATCACCTTGCCATTAATAAATCTAAAATAATATAAAAGTTACACTCATACTTCTTGTAACAAAATTCACGCATTCTTCCTTGGACATGCCGGGCTTAAAATTGGCATCCACAAAACCATAAACATAGCTAGAACCAGACCCTCCAATGGAAACGGGTTGTCTCACGCACATTCCTCCGATCGGAATCGAATAAATCTGACCCCCTTTACGTTTATCCCAACCTGCCACTAGGATGCCGGCCGAGAGAGAGTCACGGTAATTGTAGCATAATTCCTTGAAGACGGCCGCTCCGGTTTCAACTAGAGGTTCTTCCCCCAATTCCATCCTAGAAAATGAATAGAAAGTTATTTAATTAGAAATGATAAAAAGAGTCCACAGAGCCTCACATTGTGATTTTTGTTTGCACTAAAATATTAAAAGCTGGAATAGATTTTAAATGATCCCCACTGTAAAAACTGCCAAAATCCCAAAGGTGTCAAAAGTAGTCTTTTGACCTTTTTAGTAGTACCTGTAAGGGGGGGGGGGGGGGGGGGGTTAAAATGTAAAAACTACCCCAACAATGATTTTGTAACATTTTAAACTCTACAAGATGAGCCCCACATTTTGGCATATGTACGAGGTGCTTCAGGTTAATAGAAGTATTAGTAGACATGCGATACATCTAACCTACTGTAACTTTTTAGTAAAAGATCTAATCAAAAAATACTTTGTTAAAGTCATAAAATCTTATAGCTTTGAATTTTGAAAAGACTTTTGGTAGGAAAATTTGTTATTTTTTAATGGATTTTTCCATAAGACAGTGCTCGAGGGCAATTAATGATTAAAGATCAGTTTTGCTTTCGTTGGCTCAGATCGCACCGCGCCTTGATTAAAAGCACAAATGTAATCATAGAAAGCATTGCCACTCAAAAAGCTTTTCAACGAGTACAAGATATATCCAAAAAAAGGTTGCTAAAGAGACGGGCAGGCACACTCAATATAAATTTTTTTTTTAAGTACAAATTGACACCTAACCCTATGGCATTAGCTCTGACCGGAATACTGAACTTAATTTAAGGAATTTACGATTTGATTTGAAAAATTACAATTTCGTATTATGGAGTAAGTAGCAATTTGATTTGTATACAGGGTATTGAAAACTAAAATTACTCATGACGTTAATTAATTGGCGTAGATCATGTTTTTTTTTATGTTTCACACCCTTTGAACTTCTACGCTAATGAAATTGTTTATTGTTTATTATTTTCAATACCAAGAGATTAGTCAACTCATTTTCTACAAAAAAAGGTACCCTTTATAAAAGTCGTCTAACCTTATAGTTCAGAAGATTAATCAATCAATTTGAATGTTGAAATGTAGGTACATTAGTTTTATTATTCTATGCAAATCAAGAAAATTCCCATGTAAAAAATTCAAAATTTACTATAAAAATCAACATTCAAATGTGATTATCAACTATAAGTGTAAGGTTGGGCGATTTTTATAAAAAGTACCTTTTTTGTAGAAAATGAGTCAATTGATCTACGCTTGTTATTTAATTTTTTTTTAATTTCTATTGGGATAGAAGTTCAAAGGGTGTGAACCTAAAAAACCCATGGTCTATGTCAATGAATTAACGTCATGAGTAATTTTAGTATTGCACTTGTTGACCCATAAAACCAGAAAGTCATACCAAAATTCATCAAACTTCAGCTTTTATAAGTAAATCTTGATGACACTTTGACATCTCCTGGCGGCCAAACTAAGCCACTTAAGACTAAGATAAGTTGACTTAAATCGACTTAGTTTCACCCGAGTAACATTTGGTAGAGAGCTGTAAAGTCATCTCAGGGACACCTGTATGATAAGAGCTGTATTTTGATATGTATACATAGCTGTATAAATAGCAATATTAAAAAGAGACTGAGACTGTATTCTCTTACCTGAAAATTCAATGCAATATTGCCCTACTTTAAATACAAATTTAAATTATTGCTATTTCTTGGAAACAAATATGAAGATGGAATTTTTGTTATGATTTTTGAAATACCACAATACCGTATATTGGTGTGTTGTTGATTTTTTCCACCAGTTTTGATCACCTGTATAACACCAGATCCGCCTATCCAAATATTCTTGCTTTTCTTGAGAACTTTCTAATTTACTATTCTAATCTAATTTACAATTAAATTTGTAAGACTGCAAACTGCAAGTAACTGTAAAATGAACTATTTTGAATGTTGCTAGTTTTACAGATCAATCTCAGAAATGATTTTATTCCGAAAAGCTGCCCTATCTAAATTAGGGATGAATTTTGTGTTTAATAAAATAAACGTGTAAACAGCGGTATTAAACATTTAAACAAGGTTAACTGTGTTATGCTACAATTTTTAATAGTATATTGTATACCTAGGCGGTAAAGTGGCACTTTTCAGGCCTCAAGAAGATATGGCCAGGCGAGGCGCAGCCGAGGCTGGCCACTTCTTGAGGCCTGAAAAGACACTTTACCGCCGTGGTTTACACATAATTTTTTATCCTACACAATAATAATAATAATATTTTTTTTTTTGAAAAAGATTTGTTTTGAAAGAAAATTTATTGAATACCTACATATGATGTTTGCTTAATACATTACTATCAGTAAGCGTAGATTAGTTAAATTACAATCAGTAATTTATTTATTTATTTATGGATAACATTAATAGTGAACGTTGGATTTTGAATATTACAATAATTATTATTGAAAGAAATTCCTTGTTTGGATAAATTTGACATCAGTCTCACTATTAGTATTTAATTTGCTGGGTCTTGCTGGTCTATTGACATTGACAGATTGACATACAGCTAAAAGCTTGCTTGCTATTGGTTCCCTCTGGAAATAGCATTCAATTGCAATTGGGTGGCCCTCTAGCGTGAAAATATAAAAATAATTTTACCGCCTAGGCAGGAAAAGTGGCACTTTCTCCGGGGGCATGCAGTCGAGAAAGTTCAATTTTCTTATGGGGTAGGATAAAAAATCATTATTTGTATTATTTGTAAAATCACCTTATAAATCAAAAGTAAAAATTAGCTAAAGAAATGTAAAATTAAGAAAATAGTTTAATCAATTTTTTGGATGTTTAATAATTACTCCTATTTTGGCTTATTAGTTTATTTATTATACCAATTATACTAATTATACCGGATTAAATTAGTATTTTTATTATTGACTTTATTTGGCTCAATTGTTCTTGTACAAATTTTCTGCATTGGGGGGGATTTTCCAAAATAAAGATTGCTATTATTATTATTTAATACAATTCACACTAAAATACGCACATTTCCATCATTCTTCAAGAATATTTCATTAATAAAAAATATTAAATGGGTAACACGATCATTGAAGAGCCATGACCTCGCCGGTTTCCCGAAGATCAGATTAGGCGTACTTACATTTGTCAGCTGAACGGTTCACGAGCAGTTTCTTTGGTGCTCCGAACCACTTATGAGTCAGGGGAGTTATCTGCTCGCGGACCGCTCGGCTCGCTAATGTAGACGGACCTTTATGCATTGGACTTGCATACATTATTTTGGATTCATGGTGTTGAATAAACCGAATCACGGCGAAAACAAACCACTTGTTTACCTTCCCTTTCTCACTAATAAATAAACCAGGTAATTTTCTAATTATTTATAAGAAAAGTAAAAAGCCGATTCATATACAGGGTGTCCCAGCTTATTCGAAGCGGTCTCTGTAGGCCAAACGATGAATTTTTTCCAAAAAAATTTTGCAAATTCAAGTACGGGATCAAAATGGCCATAATTTAAAATTATTTTGGAGTATACAGAGTGTCCCATATGACAGTGGCATATCAAAGTTATGTTTTTTTAAATGGAATGCTCCTATGTTATTGCATTTTTAGATTGTCTGAGAAGAGAAAATAAGATTGGCTTTTACAGCTGGTGTTTAAATTCAAAAGTTTTTGAGTTATAAACAACTAAAAATCGTCATTTTTCAAGTTCAAGGTCCTGTACAACGAAAACGGCTGAAGATAGAGAAAAACGGCTTACATGTCCCTATTTTAACTTTTTATGTACTATCCTATGATATTCATGAAATGTTTATACAGGGTGATAAAAAATTTGAAAAATTCTGAGATTTCTCCACGCGTCGCCAAATAAAAAAATCAAAGAAAGTACAAATGTTTCTATACCATAGGATAGTACATAAAAAGTTAAAATAGGGAGTTTTTCTCTATCTTGAACCGTTTTCGTGGTACAGGGCCTTGAACTTGAAAAATTACGATTTTCACTTGTTTATAACTCAAAAACTTCTGAATTTAAACACCAACTGTAAAAGCCAATCTTATTTTGTCTTCTCAGACAATCTAAAAATGCAATAACATAGGAGCATTCCATTTAAGAAAACATAACTTTGATATGCCACTGTCATATGGGACACTCTGTATACTCCAAAATAATTTTAAATTATGGCCATTGTAATTCTGTACTTGAATTTTTAAAAAGTTTTTCGAAAAAGTCCATCGTTTGGCCTACAGAGACCTCTTCGAATAAGCTGGGACACCCTGTATTTTGTTGAATAATTTAATTTTCATCTTTTTTGAAATAAAACTGACCAGACTAATTTAATAAAGATATAAAACTGAAATTTAGCGAATAGTTGTAATGTATACACTGTGTTGCATAGGAAAGGTTATCATATGGAAACATACAGTGAATATTAACACGGGTAAAAGCCACTCTGGTTTAAAAACTATAGTATTCTAGGAAACTGTATTTTTGAAAGGATGTCATTTATTGTCAAATATTCTATTGGTATTGTTGAAATATTATTTACAACATGTTCCCTATGTTAGCTTTTCTATGAAGCACAGTGTATAGGACTCGTAAGGGAGGAGTGGAGGACCACTACCCACTACTCCATTGGGTACTCCTGACATTTCTAAACATACAATAAAGGCAATATTTTGTCAAAAATTAAGAAAAAATCATATTTACCCATGAAAGCCGAGTTGGTAAGAAACAATATCTGCGATAGCCTGAGTGTCTGCAGCAGAACCAGACCGACAGCAGTAAATGTAATCTGTGACTTTGGTCAGTTTATCGGTGACTCGATTTGCAATGTATGACCTGAAAAGATTTATAATCAATTAGTGTCACTGCTGTCAGGAAGATCTGGGATTTTGCTATCTTGTTAAAAGGATTTGTAAAAAAAGAGCATACCCAGTGGTGGTGCGAGAATCGGCACCGATAATGACACCGTCATCAAATTCTGCTGCCATAATTGAAGTCTAAAATCAGATAAATACTTTAATTGGTAATTATGTAGATGAGCGCCCCGTCGCACTTCCCTACAATTTTTAAATGTTACATTCCTTTGTAGTGTCATAACTAGTTTGTTTTTTATGGAAATGACCTTTAGAATCTAATAAGGGCACCATGGAGGGAATAATAGTGCTGGGAGGAGGGTAAAACAAAAGCATTTCTTTGCAGCACTCCTTATTGAGGCCACTCCCAATCGAATGGGCCCTTCGAGAAAGGCAAGGAAAAATCTTCAAATATTTAACACGTTGGCTGCGATACATATCCTCGACGATATGTATTCAGTTCTTTTGATATGCGGGGTACCAATTTTGCGGGAACTTTTCGCATGCGGAGTCTGTTTTAATCACTTACACTGTGAATATTTCTATGGCAAATATAGCTTTAGAATCCGTAAAACTTCCTCAATCTGTAACAAAGCTAAAATAATACATATCTTCGACGATATGTAACGCATATGAATAGAAATTCATCATTCATATGCGATACATATCCTCAAGGATATGTTCTTGTTTACGCACGTTGCATGTTAGTACATTGCGCAATAATGTGAAATATGCGTCTGGGTGGCTTGCACAGTCATCTCCTTTTGTCTTCAGTCGCCAGTACTGTTTTCACTTTAATACGTTATCGAAAGTTGCCTCATGATGTCTGATCGCTCGAAAAAAAATTTACAACTAGCACGTATGTACGGCTTTAATGGTACATGAAATGACTATAGAACTGACAGATTTCTATTCTCAAAGCTTTCATAGTTTAGTCTACTCACCATCAGATGGAGATAAACTCTAATCCCCCTACATATCTTCGAGGATATGTATCGCATACTAGAAAAGTTTTATTACATATCCTCGGCGATATGTATCGCACTGGTGGAGAGAAAAGAAATTCGGCTTCCGCAGCCAACGTGTTAATAGGACATCTCAATGGTAATTACAATTATAGGGAAATACCCAAATATTTCCCTTTGTTACCAATTTCCACAGACTTTCACTATACCTCAGTCGGCCAAAAGATATAGTAATAAAAGTGCGCGGTAAGTTTACAATCCAGGTAGGCAGACCTTATACACAAGAATTATATACACAAACCTTAGAATGCCCTTCTCATTGGTTTACCGGAACCAGGTAACCAATAAATAAGGCACTATCTGCCTACAGATGTGACTACTTGGACCTTAAAAGTTTTGTGCACAGTTTTATTACTATATCTGTTGGTCGACTGAGGTATAGTACCATGATCCTCCTAGACCCATACTCCCGCGTAGTGTACCTATCCTATATGGGTATTCCTGAGTGCGACTAGCCACCCATGTAAATAGTGACCCTTTTAATCTTTGTTTTGAATTTTATAGAAATGTGAATACTTACCCCTGTACTGTGAGGGGCATTCATCCAGTCTGCACCAGAATGAGTTGAATAGTTTTCTACTGCAACTGCCATTGTAGGTATTGATAAGAGTTTATTTAGTGTGTTTATTCCTGTATTTTTCAAAATTAACGAACTCGATTTATATAGTTTAATTTTACAGAATAATCCAGTAACAATTAACCGCACTTCCACTTCCAAAAGATGAGTTTACAAAATTTTGTTAAATGTTTTTTTATCAGCAGAAAATCATAATCATGTTGAAGTTGACATCTTGTATCCTTCAACAGTCATAGAAATTGGCGTCTCTCATAGACTATAGACTCATAGAGTAGCTGAAGTACAATATCCCATTAATTACCTAAAAACAGCTAGATCGCTTGCACTACGCATGTCTTTAATTATATCGTTATTGAAATATTTAAAAAGAAACTGCACTCTCCAGCTAGAAATATATAAATTTTACATGTATATTTTACAATATACATTTTTTTTAGTATCCATGCTGACTATTAGTTTATTTGATCATCGTGAACGTTAACGATTATTAATCTCAGAAAATAATAATTATTGACGTCATCGCTGTACCATATACGCCATGCCTAACAATAAAATTGTCTTCGATTGGCAAAAGCAGTGTAACTACGACTTACGACCCTTCTTAATAATACATTAATATGGCTTGTCCACTCAGTGTTGTCCGGTGAGATGCCACACTGATCCTGACTATAAACGATTTGATTTTTTATGTTTTAATATTGTTTTAATAAATGTTTTAATTCGTACTAATTCTAATTATTATAATTGTACGAATCAAATCAATTATTGTATTATAATATTTATATTATATTAATAATAAATATTATAATTATAATATAAATCAATTATTATAATTGTACGAATTAAAACATAAAAAATCAAATCGTTTATAGTCAGGATCAGTGTAAAATCTCATCGGACAACACTCACTGGACAAGCCATATGATGTATTCTTTCACTATTGCGCTTTTGTATAATTATTTGCATCTATCAAGCAAGCCCTTCAAAAAATTGTTTTTACAGTGATCTTGAGAAAAAGCAACATTTTCAAGATCATTCTTTCGGCCCATTCTTCCGCAAATGTCGGAAGTTGAAACTTACTTTGTTATATTAACGGGGACAACCTATATAGGTATTTTTAGTTTATTAAATTAAATTGTGTGAAAACATTAAATGCAGACTCGTTTTTATGGTTAATTTGAGTTTGAATTGAGTACATACCTAGTTCATGAGTTATTATAAGTAAACAAAAGAGAAAATAGCATTTTTTTAAATTTCAAAGCAGTGTAAGTACCTGCTGCTCTGTGGCGGCACGATTGAAAATGTTATCATTGAATTTTTTGTGATCACTTGTTTTAAAAAAAAATCCGACGCTTTAAGATAAATAGTTCCTCAGATATGGCTGCTCTTTACTGTTAATAAATTATTACTATACCGAGTGACAAGTTTCAAAGCAGAACATAGGCGAATAGCATGGGAAATCACATATTTGCAGTTTATTTCTCACCACTTTTACCTACAAGAATGGTAATGGTATCTATCGAAAGAGAATTATTTTCTGAACATGCTGATACCAAATACTTAATTAACAGTTTTTTTATCATGCCAGAAGAACTTAAACATTTCCAAAATTAAAAGTGTGAGCAGCCATGACATTCTAAATTCGGATAACTTTTTCACTGTCAAAGCAAATATTTTCAATTATTTAATTTATTTTTTTGAAATTAATGTTCCCACCCTTTTATAAATTGCGCTTCGAACTTGTCCGAGTTGTTGGTTATTAACGAGTGCACATTCGGCAATGTCTAGCTCTGTAAATTTTGTTTTTAGGGTAACCCCAAGATCCCAAGAAAAGTCACAGCAAGGAAAAGTGCTAAATCGGTAGATCTGACCGGCCAGTTAATAGTACCACGGCGATAAACACGCGTCCCGCATTAGAATAGCCATTATTATTACTCATTAACAATCCTTTCAGGGAAACGTGGATTAAAAATGTTTCTTTTGACAGTAACAAAATTATTCGAATTAGGCATGTCATGGCCGCTCACACTATTAATTTTGAAAAGTTTAAGTTAATCTGGTATCATAAAGAAACTGTTAATTATTAAGTATCTGGTATTAAAATGTTCAGAAAAGAATTATCTTTCGATAGACACCATTACCATTCTTGTAGATAAAAGTGGTGAGAAATAAACTGCAAATATGTGATTTCCCATGCTATTCGCCTATGTTCTGCTTTGAAACTTGTCACACGGTATAAAATATTCACTTTCGGTCATTAAAAATATTACTCCACAAATGCGCAGTCACGGTAATCACTAGTATAATTTAGTATATTATACAGGGTGTCCCAAAATTCCATGGACATGGAGCAACTACAGATCACTGAGGTAAAAAAAAGTCGCTTGGACCAAACTTATCTCTATACCAACATGCTTCGTTTGTCCGTTAGAGGGCTTCAAAGTCTTTTGAAAATTTTAGTTTTTTTGAAATAGCTCAAAGTCGGCTGATTCCAATTCGATGAAATTTGGTAGGTAAATTTCTTATTAAAAGTACTAATTTCTGATGTACATGATAATTTGACGGAAACCCGGGAAGGGGTGAAACTACCCCTACCCTCCATTAATCGATCGTAATTGTTGATAGGATAGCAGGAACGCTGTTCATGTTTTTTTGTTTGAAAGATCCATCGTTTTAGCCCATTTTTGGTCTCTTACAAAAATCTGTATCGTTCCGCGGTGCTATGTGATAAAATAAATTAGTCGATGACACCTAACCAAAATTTTATTTCAATCTTTTAATTTGAAATAGAATTTTCAATTGTCAGGTGATTATTTGATCTAATCTCATAAAAGATGTTTAGTATGGTTCGGTTTTTTTTCAGGTGTTTGCAAACGGTTTTTTTCAAACGCAGTAAACAGTTTGCAACACGACGAGGTTCCAAGAAAAGTTCAAATCATTTTTTTGCGCAGGATGGAACTTTCTAGGGTCCAAACCAGCGCCCACATCGAGCATCTTTTATGAGATTAGATCAAATAATCACCTGACAATTGAAAAGTTGATTTCAAATTAAAAGAATGAAATAAAAATTTAGTTATCATCGACTAATTTATTTTATCACATAGCACCTCGGAGAGATACAGATTTTTGTAAGAGACCAAAAATGGGCTAAAACGATGTATCTTTCAAACAAAAAACCATGAACAGCGTTCCTGCTACCCTATCAACAATTACGATCGATTTTAATGGAGGGTAGGGGTAGTTTCACCCCTTCCCGGGTTTCCGTCAAATTATCATGTACATCAGAAATTAGTACTTTTAATAAGAAATTTACCTACCAAATTTCATCGAATTGGAATCAGCCGACTTTGAGCTATTTCAAAAAAACTAAAATTTTAAAAAGACTTTGAAGCCCTCTAACGGACAAACGAAGCATTTTGGTATAGAGATAAGTTTGGTCCGAGCGACTTTTTTTTACCTCAGTAATCTGTGGTTGCTCCATGTCCATGGAATATTGGGACATTCTGTATATTTACATATCTGTCACAATCGATTCTCGAAAATAAAATTTTTAATAACTAATTCGATAGTCGATATAGTAAGTTGTCAGATTGCGATTGCGTCAGAAATTTTTAATTATTGCAGTTTGAGGTTATGTTGACCTGGAATTTGGAGTGCAGGTGAATCGAAAAGCGAATAAAAAGCTTGTAATATAACTTTATAATTTACCCTTAATTATATTATTGTCTCAAGGTAAGTTCGTTGATTTATGAAGAATTTCCATTCAACTCACTATAGACTAAGACTAATTTTATATCGGTAACCTTAAATTTTTGCCTTGCAATATTTCAGCAGGTCGTCAATATGCCGCTATCCTGTAGATTTTATAAGGAAAAATATCCAGAAGTGGAAGATGTAGTTATGGTGAATGTAAGAGCCATAGCTGAAATGGGCGCGTACGTCCATATTCTAGAATACAATAACATCGAAGGAATGATCTTGCTCTCAGAGTTGTCGAGAAGACGTATTAGATCGATTAATAAATTAATTCGCGTTGGTAAGACGGAGCCTGTAGTTGTTATAAGGGTAGACAAAGAAAAAGGCTACATAGACTTGTCAAAAAGACGAGTGAGTGCTGAAGATGTTGAAAAGTGTACGGAACGTTACGCGAAAGCTAAAGCAGTTAACTCGATTCTAAGACACGTAGCCGAACTGTTGAAATACGAGAACGATGAACAGTTGGAAGAATTGTATCAAAAAACAGCTTGGTATTTTGAAGAAAAATACAAGAAGAACAAAGCTAATGCTTATGATTTTTTCAAACAAGCAGTCGTGTAAGTCAGTTTATTACCACACGTTTCATAATTTCCGTTACATTAATTCTCCTTCACAGGGATCCCAGTATTTTAGAAGAATGCGGTCTGGATGAGCAAACGAAGGAAGTATTATTAAACAATATTAAGCGAAAATTGACATCACAAGCAGTCAAAATTCGAGCTGATATTGAGTGCGCTTGTTACGGATATGAGGGTATCGATGCTGTAAAGACTGCATTGAAATCTGGGTTATCGTTGTCCACAGAAGAGCTGCCCATAAAGATAAACCTTATCGCACCACCTCTGTATGGTAAGTTTACATTGCGGTAAATAGGTATCATAAAATGGAACTCATTTCAATTTTTTTATAGTTATGACTACATCCACTCCTGAAAAACAAGACGGTCTGAAAATCTTGAATGATGCTATTGAAAAAATCAAGGTCTCCATAACAGAATTGGGGGGAGTTTTTAATATACAAATGGCTGTAAGTTTCACAATATGACAGATCGCTAAATTTTTTATTAATTCATAATATCACATACAATATACATGGTGTCAGAAATTTCTGTTCAGCTTTTGGCTACAAATTATTTGGCCAAAAATAATGGAACTTCCCTCATGCCATGTCCCTCTTTCAAGATACAGGGTGTCAGAGTTAAATTTTATAAGAAGTTTTTTATGAATATGTGCCTTGCTTTTCAGAAGCGCGAGCAAAGGACCAGGGTTGCAGAACACGTTGACCCCCCAAATTTTTCCTAGGTACGCCTCTGGTTTGAAGATATTGTTTTTTAAATCAAGCGTTCATTTCTGTTTTTTTTTTCACTCTTGTGAAATTTTAACACATGGCTTGCTTTAAGAGATATTGCAACTTAACTTACATACATTTTATCACTGATACAGTACAATCTCACTAATCCGGCACTTCAGTAGACCGAAACGTCCAGTAATCCGGCACCCTTCGCCCGCGCCTCCCTCGCCCCTCCACCACGCCCCACGCACAGCGACGCACTTCGTCGAGCAGTCTAACATAAAAACTTATCACGTGCACGTGCTTATATATTCCCTGCTGTTGTTTTCAAATGAGAATAGTTATTAAAAATTTGAGTTAAAGTTAAAAATTTGATTTTTCTATATATATTTTATATATAATTCCGATAATCCGGCACCCTCTAGTTTTTCAGAGTGCCGGATTAGTGAAATTATACTGTACTTATAATTTTCAAAGATTTTTTTTCGATAACGCCAAATTCTAGTCATAGCCTCAAACAGTGAGTTGATCTGTTGATCATAAACAAACAATCTACAATATTTCTTAAACCACACCCTGTATCAAAATTTTACGAAAGTGAAAAAATAATAGGAATGCATGCTTGATCTAAAGAACAATGCCTTCGGACAAGTGGTGTACACAAGAAAAAGTTAGGGGGTCAACATGTTCTGCAACTGCCGTTTCCTCCGCTCGCGCTTCTGAAAAGCAAGGGAGATATTCATAGAAAACTTCTTAAAAAATTTAACTTTGGCACCTGTTATCTTGAAAGAGGGACACCCATGTGAAAAATAGCATGAGGAAAATCTCATTATTTTTGGCCAAGTAATACATTTTTAGACCAGATAAATTTTTAAACGTTAGGTGTGTTTTTAATCATATTTGACTTTCATTTTATACTATGCTGTGTTGCCAAAATAGCACTCTATTATTTGGAGTAGGTATACATTGAACTTACATTAAATTTGCATGAAATTTTGTTTAATTTTCATTTAGAATTTTGAGATTCATCTCCATTATTATTGTTTTGAATGTTTTTATATTAAGTGTCTACTTTCTGAAAAAGCGACTCTCACAACAGTAACTATCTCCATAGTTCTATCACTTCTATCACGAGTTTACTATCATATGAAAACCTTAATTAGATATTATTTAATAAACCCTAGAAACAAAAATAGCATAATATGCCATTCCAGATATTTTCAAATTAGAGCTGGCTATGGAAAATTTGAATAATGTTGGTGCCTCTTAGAATACTGAGCTTTGAACGGCCGTTGACAAGCTGAATTTTTAAAGGTTATGGATGTTTCTAATCAAATTTGACGTCGATTGTATATTTTAACTACGCTACGCTGACAAAATAATATTTGGTGTAGGTATATTAAACTTACATTAAAAATAGAGTGATTTGAAATTTGGGATTCATCTCCTTCACTGTTTTTAATGTTTTTATAATAAATATGCCCCTTTTGTGTCTCTCAAACTACCTTTGGCATTTTAAATGATCGAAAAAGGTAATATTCAAGCGATATTATTAAACTATCTAGTTTTAAAATGATTGAGAGGTAATAAAAATGTGACAGAACTTTTTGACTGAAGTTAAAACTTTCATAATGGAAGGCCACATATTATTGAATTTATTGTTTTCACACTTCAAAATTATTATATTTTGTAATACAGAAAACTTATTCCTAATGGTATATGAGTGTGGTGGAAGTCATTTGAACTTTTTTTTTAGCTCAAATCGGCTCTCCAGGGCTTACAACTTTAAGAAAATATATCACAGCCAACTTGAATTTAAAAACATCTGGAATGGGATATACAGGGTGCACCATGTATCCTTCTCTATATTGCTATCTCCTAACGCTAACGAATACATGGTCGGTTAAACAAGTCCAAAGGAGCGCAATTTTGTGGCCATCTCGATTCCGTCGAGACATACAAGATATCTGTGACCGTTCCTAAAATATCCTGAAAAAACTGAAAAATCGAGATTTCTTATTTTTTACATATCTTTTTTATTGTTGGAGATTAATGAATAATTTTTTGTGGGCTTACATAAGTCGTAAAGAGCTACCCATCTGACATTTCAAAAATTTTCAAAGCCGACTAGATCTCAGAATTTTCATAGTCAACTTTCGTTTTTCTTGTAGCCACCATAGTGATTTTTTATGTGGTTCGGTATAAAAAAAAATCATAAAAACAAAAAATTGTTAAACTTCAAACAATATTTAAAAAAAAAATTTATTCTTCTTTTTTCTTTACAAAAAAGACACATTTTTAGACCGAATTTCATAGATAAATTAAAAACCATAAGTCAAGCACTATTTCGGCATATTTTACAAATGTTGACGTTTTTCGACGATTTTTTATTAGGTTTTTCTTTGAAAAATTAAGAATAAAAATAAAAAAAAAAGTTTTTTTAAGTTTATTAATTTTTTGTTTCCATTATTTTTTTCATATCGAACGACATAAAAAAATAATATGGCGGCCATAAGAAAAACGAAAGTTGACTGTGAAAACTCTTGGATCTAGTAGGCCTTGAAAATTTTTGAAATGTCAGATGGAGAGCTCTTAACGGCTTATGTAAGCCTACAAAAAATTATTTATTAATTTCCAATAATAAAAAAGATATGAGGAAAATAAGAAATCTCGATTTTTCAGTTTTTTCAGGATATTCCAGGAACGGTCACAGATATCTTGCATGTTTTGACGAATTCGAGATGGCCACAAAACTGCGCATCTTTTCTCTAATTTAACCGACCCTGTATCTCTTAGCGTTCAGGAGATAGCAATATAGAGAAGGATACATGGTGCACCCTGTATTTTGAATTGTTTTCGTATTTAATTTAATTATGTAATATTATTTATGTAATGTAGAAAAATTAATCCCAATATAGTCCAGTCATTGAAGGTAAAGTACTGCGATTGTTTCGTAACGACTTACTTTCAAGAACTCAATAATTGGATCATTGGCCGGAGTAATGTTGTAACTTACATATTTACATGAGACTCAAAAAATGTACCTTGCAACATTATTGAATGGAATCTTTTCATTTGACGATTCTTAACATATTGTTTAAATATTATTTAAGGTAAATTAGGCAATATTTAAAGCTTTGATGGAAGCATTCTGCCTATTTAAACCTACCGAAGTTCCAAAAAATTATGTAAGTTACAACGTTACTCCGGCCAACGCTACAATTATTGTTCTATTTTAATAGGAAGTCATTCGGCTTGATTTATTAGGTTAAAAATACGAAGGACTGGAAACAAACAAGCTGGTTTGTTTCCTACCTATACTTCCAAAAAGAATAACAATTCTACTTCATTTATGTAGATAGGTACCGTTCCCTTTATGATTTTATGTGGTCTATCGATAAATTTAAAAAAGCTTAAAAAGATGGCTGTAACAATGAATGATTATTCAAAGCAATTGAGAAGAGTTATTACTATGTTACAGTTCATCGGTTATTTATTGGCGGAGAATTCTCTGAATTAATCTGGACTGATAGCAAAAATATTGATTCAGGCAGTGGCGTGCAAAAAATGATGCTTATAACTCTCACTATGGACAAAATCTTGTTAATTTTCACCTGATAATATTCAATCGAGTATTCAATATCAACCACGCCGCCTATGGCAGGTGCAATTGGATGAACGTTTTAAATGATAAACACTCATTATCGAGACAATCACAAAGATAAGAGCGAACAAAAAATCGAATGTTCAGGGAGATCCATGCAAAAGTGTTAAATTATTTCTGTTCTCTATACATTTAGATAGGACTTTTTTGAATCACGAGTATACCGATAAAATTTTTATTGCTTATCAATTTTCAAGAATTCTCCGCCAATAAATAATCGATGAGCTGTAAGTTGTCTTTAAATAATAAAAAACCAGGAAACTTATAGGTACCTACATTATCTTATATATTTATTGTTAAAAAGTCTGTATTATCCGAAATGGGTCTGGTCCACATTACTTCGGATAATCGAGCTTCTACTACACTGTATAATTTTGTGAAACAGCACCGTTTTGCACAAAAATTTGGATTTAGGTTCTGCTTACCCTCTACTCTCTACTTCAAAGTTGATATTTTGCCAGGGGTTGCTTTTTATTTTTTAGGGGTGAAAACTACATCTATTCGAAAATAACTATAGAATTGTAGACTCTAGCGTGTAATCGCTTGAAACCATCTTTAAATAAGTTGAATGAACGTCAAATTACATTGAGGAACATAATGTACGATTTATTAAACAGTGTTTCATCCTTCTATCCACCCTCTAGACGAGTTATAATTAAAAAAAAAATGTTCGAAAAAGTAGTACATTCATGACATTTTTATGAAAATCGGCTCTGTTTGGCAAAATTATACGGGAAAAAGATCATTGACTGGACTAATATGAGTAGAGTGGATTGGTATTTGATTTGGTTTGGTATTTGGTATTTTAACTAAATGTGAGAGATGGTCTATGTGGTCCCAAACACTGAAGCCAGCGGGCTTATTGTATTTCTCACATTTAGATATTTCTTGGTTAGAAGAGCTCCGTTCCTTTGACAAGGTTCAGCAGTCCGCTAACCAAGGTATTTTCCGCCAGCAGGCTCCCGGGACTGAATGGTCCCAGGAACGCATAACGTGTTCGTGCGAGTGCTGGACACTCGAATATCACATGAGAAGCTGTCTCATCTTCTTCATTGCAGAGTCTACAAACTGGTTCTTCTCTGTATATCCCCAGCTTATGTAGGTGCACTCTTAGGTGGCAGTGTCCTGTGATTGTGCAGCTGTCGACTCGCTGGTCTTGTAGCGCTGCTACTTCCCTGCGAGTCCGCACAGCTGTGTGTTTCTACTTGCATAGCTTCCAGGGTGGTATGGCTTTGGGGGCCTGCCACATCATGTGAATCTATGCTAAGTTCTGAGGTTTCTCCTTGTGGAAGTCCCTCAGTGGTTTGTTTGGTTCCTTCTCTGGTTTCCATTCTGGTCCCACGAGAATTGGGGAAATAAAAATACTGCGCCATAACCCCAATGACGCAGCAGGTTACATACAACGGGGTGTGCCAGGTTCCCCGAGGTTTGTCGCTAGTTGTCGAGCTCCCCCTCGACCATGCATCCATTGGTGCGCACAATACCGTGGAGTTGGGGAGGTTTTTATAGTGGTCCTCATCCATGCGGACAGACGGTTAAGCCAAGCCCCCGTGCCCCTGGCGTCACTACCCTGAGGCAAGTCACGACAGTGATGTACCTCAGGGGTCGTTGTGCCGCCTAGCAGTTTACGGTTTGTGCCATGTTTTGTCAGAGCCTTGTTAGCCGTGGTACTCAAAAGTGGTACCACGTTGCCCGGTCCCCACGGTCTTGGACGTAAGGTTGACTTGTCCACCACATGACTGGAATCGCCTATGCTTTGACCAGTTGTGAGTGGACCTTAAGGACCGAGTAGAGTGGAAGTCATTTGAACTTATTGAGAACAGGTAGCTTAAATTGACTGTCCGCAGGGTTTACAACTTAAAAAGAATATTAGAGCCAATTATAATTACCTATATACAGGGTGTCCCAATATTCCATGGACATGGAGCAACCACAGATTACTGAGGTAAAAAAAAATCGCTCGGACCAAACTTATCTCTATACCAAAATGCTTCGTTTGTCCGCTAGAGGGCTTCAAAGTCTTTTGAAAATTTTAGTTTTTTTGAAATAGCTCAAAGTCGGCTGATTCAAATTCGATGAAATTTGGTAGGTAAATGTCTTATTGAAAGTACTAATTTCTGATGTACATGATAATTTGACGGAAACCCGGGAAGGGGTGAAACTACCCCTACCCTCCATTAAAATCGATCGTAATTGTTGATAGGGTAGCAGGAACGCTGTTCATGTTTTTTTGTTTGAAAGATACATCGTTTTAGCCCATTTTTGGTCTCTTACAAAAATCTGTATCTTTCCGAGGTGCTATATGATAAAATAAATTAGTCGATGATACCTAACCAAAATTTTATTTCATTCTTTTAATTTGAAATCAAATTTTCAATTGTGCAGGTGATTATTTGATCTAATCTCATAAAAGATGTTTAGTATGGTTCGTTTTTTTTTCAGGTGTTTGCAAACGATTTTTTTCAAACGCAGTAAACAGTTTGCAAAACGACGAGGTTCCATGAAAAGTTAAAATCATTTTTTTGCGCAGGATGGAACTTTCTAGGGTCGAAACCGGCGCCCACATCGAGCATCTTTTATGAGATTAGATAAAATAATCACCTGACAATTGAAAATTTGATTTCAAATTAAAATAATTAAATAAAAATTTAGTTATCATCGACTAATTTAATTTATCACATAGCACCTCGGAAAGATACAGATTTTTGTAGGAGACCAAAAATGGGCTAAAACGATGTATCTTTCAAACAAAAAAACATGAACAGCATTCCTGCTACCCTATCAACAATTACGATCAATTTTAATGGAGGGTAGGGGTAGTTTCACCCCTTCCCGGGTTTCCGTCAAATTATCATGTACATCAGAAATTAGTACTTTCAATAAGACATTTACCTACCAAATTTCATCGAATTTGAATCAGCCGACTTTGAGCTATTTCAAAAAAACTAAAATTTTCAAAAGACTTTGAAGCCCTCTAGCGGACAAACGAAGCATTTTGGTATAGAGATAAGTTTGGTCCGAGCGACTTTTTTTTACCTCAGTAATCTGTGGTTGCTCCATGTCCATGGAATATTGGGACACCCTGTATTAATAATTTTAAATTACCTAAAATGGCATAATTTACTTGTTAATTAATTTATTTTGATATGCAAAATGCAGAAATAAGTTTAAATGGTCTTAAAATTACAAATGAACCACGAGATATTGTAAAAGATCAAACAAATCTCATAATATTTGGGTAAAATTATTATTAGTAAGTAAAAAAGTATTATTGGTTCTGGTTCTGAAATTTGTATAATTCATTAATAATTAAAAAATAATTATTCTGTAAGGTTAATTAATAGTTGATTGAAGTTATTTAAAAAAAGTTTTTCTGATAAGCAATCCTTGTAAAGTTAAAAAGGTTCCAAAATCTGATTAGTTATACAGGGTGATCAGTAACTCGCGCACTCCGAATACAGGGCGATATAGAGCCCATTAAAATTAAGAATATTCTGCAAAAAAAATTGAATCCAACTGTTGGTTTTCAAGTTACAGAGTTTCCTTTATACTATTTTAATGGTAATTTTTTCAATAACCGTGATAAAAATTAATGAAAAATTCAGGTTACTGTAATGTCTGGAACGGATACCATACAGGGTTATTCACGGTATACGCCACGGAAGATTATGGCCGTGTCTCTGGATTTTAGGATCTTTTTATTTTTGGAGTGGATAGAGACCCGGCAGAGGTACGTTTTAAAATTATATTCATAATGTACAGGGTGTCCCAAAAGCATGAAACATATCAACGTTATGTTTTTTTAAATGGAATGCCCTATGTTATTGCATTTTTAGATTATCTGAGAAGAAAAAATAAGATTGGATTTTACAGTTGGTGTTTAAATTCAAAAGTTTTTGAGTTATAAACAAATGAAAATCGTAATTTTTCAAGTTCAAGGCCCTGTACAACGAAAACGGTTCAAGATAGAGAAAAACGGCTTACATGTCCCTATTTTAACTTTTCATGTACTATCCTATGGTATAGAAACATTTGTACTTTCTTTGATTTTTTTCTTTGTCGACGCGTGGAGAAATCTCAGAATTTTTCAAATTTTTTATCACCCTGTATAAACATTTCATCTACCTCATTGGATAGTACATGAAAAGTTAAAATAGGGACGTGTAAGCCGTTTTTCTCTATCTTAAGCCGTTTTCCTTGTATAGGGCCTTGAACTTGAAAAATGACGATTTTCACTTGTCTCACACTCACAAACTTCTGAATTTAAACACCAACTGTAAAAGCCAATCTTCTTTTCTCTTCTCAGACAATCTAAAAATGCAATAACATAGGAGCATTCCATTTAAAAAAACATAACGTTGATATGTTTCATGCTTTTAGGACACCTGTACATTATGAATATAATTTTAAAACGTACCTCTGCCGGGTCTCTATCCACTCCAAAAATAAAAAGATCCAAAAATTCAGAGACACGGCCATAAACTTCCATGGCGTATACCGTGAATAACCCTGTATAATTCATCAATTTTTTATCCACAAAACCTCTTTGCAGAGGAATTGAAAATGTTGGAAATTGATGAAATACCTAAAACTGAACGAAGTTTGAAGTTTGGCAACCGCCTAAACTCAACTGAGAATATAAAATATTCAAATGCCTAAATGCCTTCGTTGTTATGGAAATGAAAATAATAACAATACCATCTAACCCGAACTTATTCACATGTTCAGTGTAGTGTTGCCACCTTTTTTTTTACAAAAATGCTCATATCTTTGGAAGAAAAGAACTTATAACACTGCAGTAAGAAAATTTACCACTCTTAAAAAGTGAATTTTATCGCAGCATGCTCCGAGTGCGCGAGTTACTGATCATCCTGTATAGTTATGCAACCAAAGTTCATGTTGCTGAGTGGTCACCTACGGGCTGTTTTTTAAAAAAAGGTGGCTGTTTAAAAAAAGTTACTATGATATTAAAAAAATAACTGATTGGAATAATAATTGAATTTAAACTTAACTTTCGTGGCCCATTTTAGTTAATGTGTATTTATTTCTCTCGATAGCCCAAAGTGGTGACAGCTACAGATGAGGCTGAACTGATCAGGCAGATGGAGAGAGCCGAGCTGGAAAATGCGGAAGTCGCTGGCGACGATGACGATGACGAAGATCAGGAGGAGGGTCAGGTCTACAGTGAAGGCGAAGATCAGTCAGAAGAAGGGGAAAATTAAACTGACTGATAACCTTTTAAATTTTTATATGTTTCGATTTTGTTTTATGAGTTTATAATTTATATGAACTAATAAAATCGATTATCATCTGGTGAAAACATTTCATAAAATAAAATAAAAAACATTTTTTTAAATCATACGGCTTGTAATAAAATGTTTATAAATAAATAATATGTCTTTTGATATTGAATTAACCCTTGATTTTTTATGATTAATATTTATAAAAATTTTTAAAATTTTTATTTCAAAAACTTGTGCTTGAAAATTTTGCAATAAAAATTTATTCAGAAAATCAAAAAATGCGATTTAAGTAAAAAATTCGATTTTTGTATTGTTTAAAAAAAAATGTATATTTTTTCAACCCTGTTTGCTATCTATGTGTTACCATTTAAATATAAAAATTGTGGCTAAATTAAGGCCTTTTATGGCTAAAAAAAAGTCAGCTAGTATTTGAATATGCTTTGCAATAATTATTTTGCACCAGCTTTTTTTTTATTTCTCTTTTGAAAAATATTGATATCCATTTACAACTTGACTTGATTTTTTTAAATGTTTGTCAGTGAGGCTACGGCGACGTGGATTATTAACAATCAGACCTATCTATTAAGAATTGTCGCATTCAGAAGCAATAGTCCGAGTGCTGCTTGAGCGTAAAATGACAAATGTACTCGTTGAGTAAAAGTTACTCAAGGAATACTGAGGAAAAGTAGTTACTTGTGTACACTGGAAAGTACTAAAGTATCAAAAATGTATCTCATAGGTATATATTATAAATAAAGTAATTATGGACTGAGTACCATATACAGGGTGTTAAGAAAATGACGGATAAACTCTTTAGTACATTGTAGAGGACACTTAGTAGAGTACGGGAAAAATAATTTTAAAAATCCAGAGCTAAATTTTAAAAGATATAAGCAAAATATTGGACAATAAATTTGGCAACGTTTAACACGATAACTGCTGGTATTTGGTAATTTGGTCTAATATCTAACAATGTAGGTAGTCAAGGTATCAAAACCAATGTTGCCAAATGCTTTTTTCAGCATCTTGGAAAAGAAAAAAAAATCTTATTAAATTTTCCAAGCCAGTAATAGGTACATCTTAAGAAATTTTTGGTAATTATATATACATCCGCGGCTCCTAAGTTTCATCAATTTTTTCGGGACCGAGAAGCGAAATAGGGGTGCTGGGTGGGTAAGAAGCTAAAAACAGCCATTGCAAACAACAGTGAAATTTTTAAGAGACAAATTTCTTTTCAATTGAACTGGCCCTCCAAAGTGTGAATTTAAAAATGAAAAAAAAATTATTAGGAAAAAAGTTCTGGAAAAAAAACTTTTAGGGGTAGTATGATGCACACCCTTGCAGAGAACAAGGGTGGATAGAATTATGTAATTATGGAGGCTTCATATGATAATATTATTCGAATACCTAGTGTTTTTTTTTTTATTTCAAGTCATTTCAGAAAAAAATCGATAAATGTGAATTTTTTACCATACTTTAAGGGGCTGTAACTTCTTAGGGGAGGGTTTAAGAAATTTTTTTTATGACAAACCCCCCTTAAAATTCAGCAAGGAATCTCCAGTTGAATTTTCTGCTCTGATTAATGAAACACCCTGTATAGGTGCCATAGTGAAAGTCGCGGATGTATATAATGACCAAATTTTTGTAATTGATAACGATTTAAAGTACCCTTTTTATATCTGTAAAATCATTTAGTTTTTGCAAATACTGAAAAACAAAGAAAGATAGTAAAATGTTAACTTTGGCATTTTTTATCTCACCACATTGAAGACCAGAATTTTTTAAATTATTTTTCCCGTACTCTACTGAGTGTCCCCTACAATGTACTGAAGAGCTTATCCGTCATTTTCTTAACACCTTGTATTTAAGTACTACATGTAAAGTACTGAAAGTATTTGATGGGAGTTCTGTGATCGAGTACCTACTTGTACTCAAGTACTGCACACCACTGTTCTCCAGGTAAATTTTCTACTTACCCGTTAAACTGCCCCCGTCTCGCACTGGATGTTTGTGTCATCTATATTTAACTATTTATTTGGTAAACTTGAAGCTGGGTAGAACGAACAAGTTCTCGAAGCCCATAATTACTGGACTATGTCTTATCTACATAATGTAGTTAAGACCGATGTTCTCTTCTTAAAAAAAAAAAAAAAAAAAATGGTAGAACACAATTTTATAAATTATGATATAATTTGCACAATCACAATCAAGTAAGTATATCTAATGCACCCGCAAAAAATTATTTTTTATTATGCCTTTATTATAATTTATAACCGAAAATTGAGTTAGAAATGGAAAACTATCTGAGCAGATGTGTATTTTGAATTTTTAATAATTTGTTTAATTTTTAGTAATTAGTAATTATTTAAAAATCTTCAAAGTTTAAAATAAACATTGTGGTATTTATTAAAGATCTTATTTCGCTTTTTTTGTGGCATAATTTGAGATTAGCAGGCATAATCAAAAAATCTATTTTTTTTTAATATATTTTCAAATTTGCCGCCAAATAGTAATGAACAACCGTTCAAATGCGACTGTTCACTTGTCTTATTTTTAATTTTGCATGATGCATAAATTGGCCTCACGTTATTACGTTGCTAGTGTTCCATATTATATCGAGGGGTAAAATTTAAAATTATTTTTATTCGTTACTATGAAATTGATGACAAAATTTCCCATTTTTTATGTTCATGGGAAGCGAGAAAAAGCATAATAATAAGGAACAAACTTCACAAAATGTTAAAATTCTTTGGTTTTATTAAATTAACATCTTTGAAGCTAAAAAGTACACTTTGGCAACATCGCAGTTACGCTTTCTAGATCTTACGTTTGGCGTAGAGGCAGGCGACGCGACGCGATGCGAATAGCGTTAATTCGTTGCAAATGGTCGGTGACTCGGTGTTGGTAAATGACAGTTACAAGTGAATACGATGTCTAGTGAAGGAGATACCCCGAAAAGTGTGTCTTCTGAGGTAAATATAATTATTTTTTCGTGTTTTTCATAAAAAAATGAGTGGATATACTAATTTAGAAATTTGATTATACACGGTTTTTAATTGAAAAACCACATCACAACATTCACAACATGGTATAATAACTATAGCTCCACGCTCAAACATGGCGTTCAATTTGAAAAAGCGGGAAACATTTTTAGATCCGCTTATTTTGATTATTTAAAACAATACCGCCGTGTTTGTTGCTTTATTTACATCGATACGTGTTATTGTTTGACATCAATTGTTGAAAAAAATATTTCAGACAAACGAGAAACCTGTTACTGATAGCACCGACAGTTCTCAAGATGTGGAAGATTCGAAATCGGCCAAAACCGCAGAAAACAACGTAGACGAAGATGCGGATGAAAAATCCGAAGAGGAGAGTGCATCGAAAGATGCAAAAACTGAAGAGACCGACTCCAAACCCAAGCCCAACAACAAGGGCAATGCTAAAGCTTCGGAGAACGATGTAGCAGACAAGAAAGAGAGTAAGGATAAGAAAGAAAGTAAGGACAAGAAAGAGACTAAATCGGAGGATGAGGATGGTGAAAACAGTGAGAAAACCGAGGAGGAGGATAGTGAAAAGGAAGAAAAGGTGGAAAAGGCTGGAAGTGAGAAAAAAGATAAGGAGGTCCCTTTATTGGATCAACCCCTCGAAAAATCGGGCAAGCGGGAAAGAAAGAACGTCCAGAGGTTTGTCACAACTCCTTCTACCGACAAAGACGTAAGACCTTTTATATTAAAAATTAGAAACCGGTGGTAGTGGAATTACTGGAAAAGTTATTATAGTGTTCTGGTTCCCCTCCACTTTCTGTGCTTACTCCGAGCCGACAGGCTCTCAGCGTTGCCACATTAAATCCGTGTCTCCGTTCTCCTAAGGTCTTAAAGTGTCATTTTTGGTTACAAATAATATCAAAACACTCATTTGCTGCAGTAAGTCAGGTCTTTGGTCAGGGTAGGTTTTTTTTTCCTTCAAATGTTCGTAAAATTAAAAAAAACCTACCCTGACTAAAGACCTGACGGAACCGGTAGCTACTAGTGAGGTCACTTGCGGAAGCGGGCAGAAAGCGCGCAGGATTGTCTGCAGAACGTAGAAGGGCTTGCATGTGGCAACGCTAAGAACGTGTTGGAGCAGAGAAAGTGGAGGGCGGCCAGTGTAGGGGTAAAACCGTCACGCTGTTTGTTATTATGATAAAGTTAAATTCACCCCATAACACAACAGTATGTTTTTGTATTACTTATTACTTGTAGAAGAAAGGTTGCATTTCAGAATGTTTAACAGCTGGTATTATAAAGGCTCATTAAGTTAGCACGGGTAGATTTCTGTGACCATTTCTGAAGAAGGTATCGAGTCTAAGTGGAAGTTTTTTAATTTTTACTATTCTTGACATGAAAGTAATTACAAAAATGTTAATAAAAGTCTTTAACGTCGATATTAGCTTCAAAAACGAGCACAGAAATCTGCCCGTTGGCCTAATGGAGCTTTTATAATACTGGCTCTAAGTGGAGTAATTTTGACAGAAAATAAATGTAACAAAAAAGACTTAACCAGGGATGACTAGCAATAACCTGCCACTTTGAAAAAATTTTTGGCCAGTGGACTAATATTTATAAATTAAAAAGGAAAATGACCTCGCGGACCTTATGGAAATTGGCTCCTTGTTAAATTTGTTGTAATTTTGGCGATCGGTAGTATTCGATGAGTGGATCAACTCAGAAAAACTCGATTTCTCGAGATATTCACTTCTGAAGATTGAATTTTTCTCTATGCCGGTGCTATATCCCTGTCTGAATATAATTTTGGCCACTGAAATCATGACCTATTTTATTTTGCAATGATAAATGACCTGACCTATCGTCAGTTTCTGGTCATCTCCCTGTGAAAATAATACACTTTTTAATTTCATAACTACTTGTAGGTCTGTGAAAATGAGCAATCCCCAAGAATCTGAATTTAATAGCAGAATTACTTCTTTCCTATAACCTTCAGAGTAATTTCTGAGATTGAAGCTTGACAAGTACCTATGACTTTTCTATATCTGGAACTTCTAGATTTAAAATCCACGTATGTCAGACTGTGAACTTATGGCACAACCGTATACTCAACTATATCTCCAGATTAATATTGATGGCAGTAACTGACAGTACTATAAAAGTCATTTGGGAGAACCGGCAAGCAGAAAATTTTCCTCAAAATAAAAGTTCCTGCTTGCCGCTTCTCTGAAATGGCTTTTTTAGTAATGTCAGTTACTGCCATCAATTTTGATCTAGATAATATTAGTCGGGGGGCTAGTGACAAAAAAGTGTGCAAGAGTTTTGGAAAGATTTTTAGATCAGACTGTATTTTGGCCATAGAAAGTCACTGTATAGTTATCACCGCCAGGTGTTGGGACATCAGGCAGCAGGGGGGCTTCCAAAGATTTCGAAAAATATATTTATCTGAAAAATCCCTTTAAATTCATTGTTTATGACAAAACTGTCAATGAAATAATTGACAATAATACGAAGTGGTTTCATAGTCTGATAAATGACAATATGAGACAATCCAACAAGTATAGTAGTTGGACAGAAATATAATGGAACGACTTCTGTCATTCTCTCACTTTTTTGATTATTGACATATTGTTGAAGTCATAAAATATGGCAGTTTAACAATTAGATCATTTCATTCTTGGTCGACTATACACATAACAACCTTTCATGCTAATTTTCCAGAAAAGGGTCGTCGTTCATGGGTCGGGAAGCAAGAATTGTTGTTATGTCTGCTTGTTCATTTGTTGGACTATGAAACCACTTTCAGTGGGTATTATTTATAAAGCTCATTAACTTAAGGGGCAGTTTTCTGTGACGGTTTTTAAAGCTAATATCGATATCACACAATTTTTATTAACATTTTAATAGTCACTTTCATGTCAAGAATAGATAAATTAAAAAAATTTCCTCCCAGAGTTGATACCTCGGTTGATACCTTCTTCAGAAATGGCCACAGAAATCTACCAGTTTAGCTAATAAGCCTTTTTAATACCCACTATTAGGATTATTGTCAATTGTTTCATTGACAGTTTTGTCATGAACAAAAAATTGGAAGGGATTTTTCAAATATATTTTTTTAATTTGAAAACGTACAGGCCCCTGCCTTATGCCCTAACATCTGGCATGCTGACTGTACAGCGGCTTTCTATGGCCAAAATACAGTCTGATCTTGAAGCATCAGACTTTCCAAAACTCGCTAGCTCTTGTGGACCATTATAGGGGAACCTGGTTGTTTGTTCTTTTTTTACTTCCAAATAAGCTGGACCCCCTAGACGCTTATGCCCATGGAGACTTCTGATCCTCTCATCAAATACTTTACTGACCCTCAAAATTGTATTTAATTTTTACATTACCAGATACAGGACAAAAATGAAATAAAAACATTGATAAAAATATTGTAGGCTAAGTACCTCTAATAATAATATAAAGAAAGTTATAAATTGTTTAAATAGGTACCTACATAAATAAACAATAGTAAAGCCTACTACATATTATGGTACTGATACCTTGTATGTATATTATTTTAGGGGATATACCTATCTCCTACCTTTTTGATGGTTTGTGTTTGTACACTGTTGTTTAGAAGTTGAGTGATTCCCATAATGGCATAGTACCTAATTTCCTACTTATATGGAGGAGAGAATATTCTTATTATGATGTCAGTGTTGTTAACTCAGTAGCTGAGTGCTTGGGTTACTGTGCTGATATACAGGAGTAGTAGAACTATAACTATAAAATTTAATGTGTGATAGAAAGAAAAAGTTCTACTTAAAATAGTGAAATGGTACTTTGTAATCAATAATATGTTCAAAAGTGTGGTACAGAAATGCAAATGAAGTTGAGGAATTCCTGATTGGTTACTGATCTGGTTTATACCTGATTTGTTGAATTCTGATATTTTTAACCTGAAGAAACATTCACTGTAAATTGTGTTTTTAATCGTCATAACGTCAGTACTTTCTGGGAACTGATAATGAATGCTTTTCATCATTGTATGCCTAAAATAGGGAACAAAATATAGAACACTCTACAAAAGACAGAATTGAGGGAATTCCACTCTTCTCTTGGCCATGACTTTTGTTGTAACTTTTCGATTTGCAATTCCTAACATTGGAATTGCACTTCACACCTGAATTATCTGAAATCAAAAGAATCTCGAGACACAAGCTTATTTGAAGGTGCAACACATTTATATTATATTGTTTTTTAAAAGGGAAACTTTTTTAGCTTCAAACAAGCCGGTATCACGAGACGTTGCCAACTAACATATTAAGAAACATCTATAATTTTTAGTTATTTGAACTACTGTCAAATATCTTCTGTCTCACTCGTCAAATTTGCAAATTAATACAAATTTTGATTGAAAAAAAAACATGGTAGATCTGCCATCTGCCACACAAACTGTGAGTAGATTCCAACAACTTCTTTGGAATCCCTTCCCCATTCTTGATGATTTTTAAGTTTCCTTTTTTTTTACTGTTTTCAGTATAATTTTCGGTTTTTATGCTTTCAGTAATTCCATACTTACCTGATTTTTTACAGCTAAAATATTTACTAGGAAAATAAATATTACAAATAATTTTAGACAAAAGTTGTTGAAATTCCTAGTGGGTCTGGTACTCAGCTGGGTGAAATACCACGCATTGAATCCTCAATATCACGCTTCAAAAACGATGATTTAAAACTGTTACACAAGATACTGTTCAAAACTGTTGGAAAGACCACCCTCCTCAAGAAGAACATCAAGAAGTTCAACGGCTTCGATTTCAAAAAAGATTCCGAAGAGTACGACAAGAAGCTCTCGTCCATCCAGAAAAATGAAGTCAAACATTTGAAAAGTATATGCGAGATGCTCGATTTAGTCAAGACGGGCAACAAAGAAGAGATTTCTGAAAGAATATTAGCTTTTCTTATAGAACCGAAAGATTCCGGGAGCGGAACTGGAGGTAGACCGAGAAGATCCGCTGCTGTCAAAGCTAATAATCGAGGTAACCTTTGTAATTTTATACCACCAACGTTAGATTTAATTATTTATAAATTGTAGGTTACTCTTCTCACGATGACTACTCTAGTGATGAAAAACCGTCAAGAGCTAAACGAGATAAAGGAAAACGTCCCACTTTGAAAGATGAGAGTTCGAGCGAGAGTGATGAGGAATTTCAGCCATCGGATGGAAGTGATGAAAAGCCTCGTGTTAATAAACGGAAAAGGACTGCTCGTAAAAAACCGAAATCTGACGATGAAAGCGAAGATGAGGGTGAAGTTGATCCCAGTTCTCCCGAAGACAGCGATGTAAGTGATTGGGAACATTCATTCCTTTGATAGGTCACCAATTTTTTTTTTTTTTTAATAGGATGAACCCAAGAATAAAAAGAAGAGAGTACCACCTAAAGCCAACAGTAAAACTCCAGCTAAGTCTACGGCCAAACGAGGTCGGAAACCAGCTCCTAAAAGCGCTCCTGCAAAGTCGAGTAAGAAAAAATCGAAAGAAACCTCTGATGAAGAAGAGAGTGGTGGTGATGCAAAGGATGGTGGTGGCAGTAGCTCCTCTGAAGACGAGCCGTTAGTGAAGAAAGCCAAGCCCAGTAATCCACCTACTGTAAGTTGAATGTTCTAGTGTATTTTTTAAACCGTTCTGAACTGTTTTTATGTGTCCAGGATGATGAAATTAAAACTTACATTAAAGAAGTACTCGAAGGAGCAAATTTAGAAGAAATTACTATGAAAAACGTCTGTCAGAAAGTATATGCACATTATCCTGATTTTGATCTCACCCACAAAAAATATTTCATCAAAACAACAGTCAAATCTGTAAGTACTTTTTATTTTTGTGCAAAAAATGTCCCATTTTATATTAAAACTTTTTGTTTTATTTTCAGTTGATATCCACATGAATTTTTTTCGCTTAATGTAGAAAGTGCAAAAACTGGATTCAAAAAAACAATCTTAATAATAAATAAATATTGTATGTCAAGTACAAAAGTTATATTCGTTTTTTTATTTTAAATTTTATGTATTATCTGGTTTAGTATATAACTTTCAATATGAAATAGTGTTGTCAATAATGTAAAAATTTATGAACCAAATTCATGTACGGAAAATTCATACTGAATTACTGAAATATTCACTATGTTTCAAATAGTTGTTAATGGATTTTCCAATCACCTCGAGATTCAAAACAAGAGCTAGTTTTGTGTAATATTTTTATCTAATTAAACTGTTTTCTTTGTAGAGTAATTCATTTTATTTTCTGTAACACCTGAATAATGCTAACACGAACATACTTAACTGTATGTAGGCCCTGTTTACCTATAATTGGATAACACGAACTCCTCTATATAAAGCAAGCCAAACTGCTGCGTACAATCAGTCTCAGTCAGTTTTTCATAGGTCTACTTATTAATGTATGTGATCCCTTATTTTGTTCAATCTTGCTTGAGTATGGCAACATTGCATTGAATTTCCAGATAAGAGAATACAGAAATCTGTTTTTGATATTGCTATTCTATGGTTGCAGTCATTTGGCTAAATTTAGCTGTCTTGAAACTTATGTGACATTAGCCATTGGTCACAATATTCCAATCGGAACAGGAATTTCTGATCCTGATTTAAAGTAACCTATTCTTTTGAAATGTGATCAATTCCCAATGTGGCTACTTTTGTGATCACAATTCCTTATCGCCTTACCCAGTGGCGGATCTAATGGTAAGCAGACTAGGCGGACACATGGGGCCCCAGAATTCCAAGATGTTAAAATGTGTTTATTTTATCTGGGTTAGAGGAAAATTACATTTTTTCTATATGGAGTGTCAACTTCCAAAAGTGACCATAGGGAATTAACATTGTCAAAGACGTTTTTTAAATTTCAAATATTATTTAGTTTATTCCCAATACTCGTGTAAGTGGTAAAATAAATATCTTATGGCTGTGGTAAAGCCCAAGTGTCAGAAGTTTTCAAGTAGCCTCAAGGGCCTCTGACGTAACTTAACGACTGCTGTGAAGTGTAAGTGGTAGAAGAATGAAATGCATCAGGAGAAAGATCGTTTTTCTGTTCTAAAGCGCATGAAGAATTATTTAAGGAGTACTGATTAAATAATATGGCCAGCTTATAGAAGACCTGTTTTAAGGAATAAGAGTTCCCATAAATATATGTCCAGATACCGAGAGGCTATTTATTATAATTTAGAACACCCAAAACGAAGAAAAACACGGGTGAAAAATTCATCACCGGCGTAGATACAGGTATCCCTTTTTTGTTCAACAACTTCTATGCCCATGGACTTACAAGGTTTTACTTATCAGCGTTGGATTCCTTGTAGATTCTTAAAAAATAAGGTACACTTATATGAAATTCCTCATAGTTTTTAAGTAAATTGAGTCTAAACTACCTCATACCATTTATTTAGCTATACAAAATCACAGATTTTTAAAATTATGATTTTATATCCAAAAATAACAATAAATAACGAAAAAGTTTGCTAATTTTTGCGTTATGATGAAGCTTAGACTCAATGTACTTAAAAACTATGAGGAGTTTCGAATATTCATAAAGTATTTTTTTTTAATTGAAAATGCACATGCACTGCAGGGAAATCCCTATGACGCTCTGGGAGCGGTGCATGAGCGGAGATGTCGATTCACGTTGGCCTTGAATCGCTGTAGGTTGTATTCCTTTTCATGTACGAAATTCTAGGAAATCCAACGCTAAAATGTAGGGTCTTGTAATAAGTCCCTGGGCGTAGAAGTTGTTGATCGAAAAAGGGGTCATATACCTTTTTTTTAGATATTTTCACCCGTGTTTTTCTTCGTTTTGTGTGATCTAAATTATAAAAAATAACCTCTTGGTATAAAATAAAAATATTAAGAAATGCCAAAGTCAGGCCACGAAAACTAGAAAAAAAAATTTTCAACACCCTTATCTTTTTTATAAGCTTTTCTGGGCATATGTTTATGGGAACTTTTATTCATGAAAACAGTATTTCTATAAACTGGTGAAGTCCTGCTACAAAAAATTGGCTCACCCTGTATAGAGCAGGAAATTTTAGACCGAATTGACACTGGTAAAATAAAAATTGATGAATTTGCAAGAAATCAAACGACGAAAATTCACGTAAAAAAACATACCAATTCATTTAATAATAGTTATTTATTATACAAGGGAAAAAAGTGATAGATTTTAGCTCGAGATGATTTTAATCGAGAGCTAAAATCGCACTTTTTTCTCGTGTGTAATATACAATTTTTTTCTGCGAGAAGAAATATCAGTGTTAGAATGTCGAAAAACGTAGTTAGATAACTGAAAATTATGTCGGAAAAATGATTTATGTTAAACTTGGATTTTCAAACTGTCTTATCGTAATTGACGTTGCCTGGAAACGAAATATTAAAAATCCTTATAATGTCAATTTAATTATTCATTCATGACAGTTTATTTCGCAATTAGGTACATATAAAGTTTTAGATGGATGAGTTTGATTGTTCAATGGATAATAATAGTGATTGTTGTGAAAAATCCTTTTCACTTACACCTCCAGAACTAATAAAATTAGCAGAAGAGGCATCGGCGAAATTACTACCAAGTAAATCACAAATAGTTTATGAAAACGCGTATTCAAGACTAATGCAATGGAATGCCAAAAAAAATCCAGCTCTTTCTCTGAGACAGTGTTATTGGCGTATTTTAATTAAAAACGATTTAAATACGTAAACGTCATCTTAATGTAATTAAAATTTTAGATAGTTTTGCAAAGATTCTTGTAAGGTCTCAATGAGTGAATTTATTAATATGGATAGTGATTGTTATGAAAATTCCCTTAATAATTGCCATTTGGATAATAAGGTAACTTTCCCTTACGTATATTTGATATAAATTTAATGATATTTGAGTGTTAATAGTAGCTATACCTAAGCCGCCATTTCAGGGAAATAAGTACTCATTTATTTCCCTGCTAATTCATTTATTTCCCCGATAAGATGCAGCTCATAATAATGAGGCATTTTTCTACCTGTTAACGGGGAAAAAATTTCACACTTTTCGCCCGTCGCAGAAAAAATTTATTTTTTCTTTAGCAATTCAATTTCTCTCAGAAAAACCCCAATGTTTTAAAAATATTGGTACGTCTATTTTAATTATTGATGTTTCATATTTCTCGAAATTAGATTTTAGTGCATTTTCTTTAGAAATTTGTAATTTACACTAGAATAGAAAGCACAGGTGATTGATTGGTGATCTTGTAAATATTTTAATAAATAATTTACAATCTAAACTAAATCAACTCATAATTTTGTATTTTCTAAATCAGCTTATAATAAGTAGGTACCTACCTAATAAATTATTAAATTAGTACTAAGTTTAATTTTTAAGTAAATACTCTTTAAGAAAGTGTTCTGTAATTAGATGATCACAAGCAATCATGTTTATTAAGCGATTAAATAAAAAAATATTAAGTTTTCAGAACGAAATTCCGATTAGAAGTTCATCAATCATTCTAATCAACAAGTTGAATGAATCACTGTGTACATTTTGATACATTTGAAATTTTAGTTGTATTCCATGACCCAAAATTATGTAATTATGTAGCCATCATTATTGTGATGCTGATAAGTGATTTAGAAGCCGAAATATTGATAAAAAACTTCTATTTCAAAATAGCCACTATTTATTTTATTTATTTATTTATTTATTTATAGAGTAAGGTCATCCAACAGATCACAATAATGACCCAATATAGGATGACACAACTTAACAATACAATAATACAAAAAAATCAGTCTCAAAACAAGAGAAACAAAATTACACGCTCAGATTATGTTTGTATATAATAACAATCAAAAATAAAGTAAACTAAACTAAACAAACAATAAACAACAAGGAAGCTAAAAACTAAAAAGAAGAAGCAAGTTCCCGCACGATTTCTCGGTCATGTACCGGGTGTCCCAACACTAGTGTCCACCCCCTAAATCGAGTTTAATTTTAAAGATAAAAAATTGAAACTTTGAGGATTTGTGTACTTGATATAGGACCACGGAATGGCATAATTAGTTTCATTAAAAAACATTTTTAATATCTTTTTAATAATCACCTTTTTCATGAGTCCATACTACGCCACTGTCCAGTGCAGGTTCAGTATGCCGGCTAGCCCAGCAAGAGCCGTCCTTCTATTTATTTGGGCCTTATTTACTTTGTCATAAAACTTATTGCACCTACCGTTTTCACATTATATTGATTATATTGTTCAGATTATATTGTATACCTGTCATTGCTATATAATTATATTTTATTTAATTAAAGCCTTATAATTACTTTTTTCACATTTCTTTCAAGCGATATTGATTTTATCAATCGATTTCTACGTATGTATTGAAAAAAAAACAATTTTTTTTTCGACAATTTACCACCATCTTAAAGTGTTTTATCGCTGGCGCCCGAACTAATTTTTTTTTAATGAAACTGATTATGCCATTCCGTGGTCCTATATCAAGTACACAAATCCTCAAAGTTTTAATTTTTTATCTTTAAAATTAAGCTCTATTTAGGGGGTGGACACTAGTGTTGGGACACCCGGTACAAAGCCTCAAAAAATGTGCGGCCTTTCTTTTAACACATTGACTGCCATGGTGTTTTTGCCTATATTTCCCATAGCGCCAAGGTGTTTTAAGTAAAATTTTCCCCTGGGGCCATTTTGGTGCCAATGATATAACTCTATGATTAAGGTTGAAATAAAAGTTCATTTTTCAAAAATTTTCAAAAATGGCGTAATGAAACATAAAAAAATGACTCGGTCTTATAGACCGAGTTGGCGATCTATATATAGTTTTCACCCTCAAAAACACCATGCAAATGATGTAAAAATGAAAACTTGCAACTGGACGTGCCAAACGTTCCCTGTGGCCGACTCGGTCTAAATGCATGAGCAGGTCCGTAAGAAAACACGTTCGTGGCGCTGTGGGATCAACTTTGTGACACGGTCCTATAGACCGAGACGGCGCGAGTGACTCACTACGACATCGGTCTCATAGACCGTGATGGCGTGGTGTGATATAGGATCCTCGGTCTTATAGACCAGGATGGCAGTCAACGTGTTAAATGACAGAAATGAAGAAGAAGCAGACCCGGCAGAAGCAAGTTCAACCTCATTGAAATGCCTGACACATCTATACAATCCAAAATGGCCCTTGTATCAAAAATTTCACATTAACATGAACTTCAATGTTAACCTGTTAGTCCAGTGAATGACCTTTTTCCCGTATAATTTTTGCCAAACAGCACCGATTTTCATAAAAATTTTGATTTAGGTTCTACTTACCCTCTACTTCAAAGTTGAGTTGACCCTATACCAGGGTTACTTTTACCCTAATAGGGTAGATGCCAGTGATGCCGATGCCACCCCTTCTCGGGGGTGAAAAATGTTTCATTGAAAATAATTTCGGGAATGAATGGATTGACCAATTCTAAGCAACTTTTGTTCTATAAAGTTTTTTTTCTGAAAATCAATACTTTTCGACTTATTCGCGAGTGAAAGTGTCAATTTTTCAACCAATAAACCCACATTTCAAACGGTTTTACACGAAATATGTAACTCAAAAAGTAAGTATTTTATCGAAAAAAAACATTCCTAGTAAAAATGTAGCTTAAAAAAAAAGAATGATGTCTGTAGACCTAATATAAACAGAGTAATAGCTTGTTGAAGGTCTGTTAATTGTTATTCATCAAATACCAAAATAGAAACTTTCAACTTGAACTTACCAAAAAAACAATGCATTTTTCGGGGGAAAGTCATGGAAACTTTTTTGAAGTGCTTGAAAAAACTTTATTTTTGTTTTTTAGAAAAGTACCTAGCATCAAAACTAAGCAAGTTATGAAGAAAATATTGTTCGTCCCTATTTTTCGGCTCAAAAAACTGTGAAAATCACCCCCTAAATTACCACCCCAATTGAAAATAGTCTTTACAATTCACTTTATGTACTTGTAACATGCTCTAGCTAGAGGTTTGACCGGTTGAAAGTTTTGAAAAAATTTGAGCTGAAGTGAAAATAGATATTTTCTAATCTTGAAAAAAAATTGCCTTACCTTTCAAAATAACTGAAAACCTATTAAATGTAGGTTTTGCTTTTCTGAAATTTTTTTTTATTTTTCTGTAGGATTAAACTTGAGTAAGATAAGGCCGTTAATGCAAGCTTAAATTTAAGCTTGCATATGTTCGTAAAGTTGCATAGTAACTTGTTCAAGCCCTATCAACTACACCTTTTCAAAAATAAGGGTTTAAAAGGTCTGAAAAAATTAAATTTATATGAACTTATAGCTTTAAAAAAAAAAAAAAAAATGTTTTTTTTGAACGAGACTTCATTGCTTGATTGTAACTTCCCCCGTGACCTTGAATTTGATCCAAATGAGGTAGAACTTTGGTACAAAAGCGCTACTTTTTGACGTAAAACTGGTTTGTCAAAAATGAAGTTGCAGTTGCTGTCTACTTAAAAATTTTGAGGGGCATGTTGGGTGTTGTGTTAGACCATATTTTAATGGTTTTTCAATTATTATCTAAACAAAAATTGATAAAATTGTTAGTTTTAAATTTAGATCTCTTTGTCGGCGACGTGTGTAGTAGTGCCCCCCTCCTCTTTAAATTTTGAGCCGACTAGTCAAAAAATTAAAATTTAAAATCCATATAAAAATAAATTGTATTATTATTGGACTACGCCCCACTATTTTTAACCAATGACATCAGATGTATGTCACTGGGGATGGGGTTCATATATTATGTAATCGATAATAATTGGTCAGATCACTTCACATTTTTATTGATGTGTAGTAAAAATCAATATCTTGAACATTGGGCGGTGGTGAAGCAGTGACCAGTGTAATTAATATCCTACATTAACTGATGCAGTATTTATTTCCATTTTTCAATAGCAGATGCTCTTGTAGTCAAACAACTTCCCGTTTCCTGTTAGTTGAAATTTACCAAATAAGCTTTCATGCGGCTGGTAGCGCTGTAGTTTAGGTTGCTGTCTGTTAAGCCGTTGACGCCGTCACCGTCTGGGTTCGAATCCCAGCTCGGCATGGTTGTTTGTGCTCGTTAATTTAACTATTTGTAGAAGAAGCCTAAAAGTTTGTACATATATGATTTCAATTTTGACGAACTGAGCTAAAATATTTACAACCCCACACACCACACCCAAATTCAACTAATTTGTAATTTCTGATTTCAAATGCTATGCGCAATAATTTTAACTTCATTTTGATACCAAAACCCTTTCCGTCAGTTTAAATGAGGAGCAGGAATCCTTAAAAGACACTTTCGCAATGCTAATTCCCTATGGCCCGCTTTGAAAATCAACACCCTGGAATTATTATATTTTCAGATTGCCTGAAAAATGTAAAATAAATGGTGTTTATAGTTCAAATTTGTAACAAATGATTTAAGGTCAATTTACATCTAACGATATGGATACGGGCCGATATGCCATGGATTCGGCGTAGACTAGCATTTTTATTAGTAAATTGATTTTGAATGCATTTACATCTGACGGTGAGATTTTATTGTCAGTCCGTCCCTGTCAGATCTAAATGTAACCATTTAAAATCCATTTATTAATAATGATGCTCGTCAAAATTGAAATCATTCATGTACAAATTTTTAGACTCCCAACACTTCATATCATATAAAAATGCCCTAAGGTTCTCGCGCCTCACCCTGTATATTTAAAATTATTCTGTGGCTATATGAGCTAGTTCTCGAAGCCAGATTACCAGAGTGGAGCGACTATGTCTTATCTATAGAGTTAAGACCACTAAACATTAGTATGGAAATTGTGTACAGTAACTGACAGTTCTAAAAAATCAATTTCGAAGAAGCGACAAGCGGAAAATTTTTCTTGCAACGAAAGTTTCTCTTTGCCGCTTCTCTGAAATTACTTTTTTGGAAATGTCAGTTACTGTACACAATTTTCGTACCGATGTATAAGTCATGCTAATTTTAATTTCACTGTGGTTGGAGTCAAGGCTATTACGAAAAGGACATCACAAATTGAAAATGGGCATAAAATGTAGAGCCACAGAAGATCTTCCTTTTAATCTTGACAAAAAATTATCCATTTAGCATTACTCTTTGAAACAATAAGTAATTAGGGATGATAATATTTACAGAAGTAGGTATTTAATTTACATGGGAATTTCCTATGTTCGGAAAATTAAAAGACAATGCATATACAGGATGGTTGACTTTTCATTGCCCAGCTTGTATGAACTGAAATATGAAAGATACAAATAATGTAAATGCTTCTCATAGTCCATTAAGACTGAGATACCAAAATGGCCACCCTTCGGGGGGGGAAGGGGTGACAGACCTCTCCCTCATGGCAACTTCAAGCAGAGTACCGTATAGAGGAGTACAATCGTGTTGGTCTGGTACTTACCTTGTTTACTTTGTGGTAAGTGCATTATTACAGCCCTATTATAATCTACTTATCATGAAAAGCCAATGTGTCTTAAAATATTGAACAATATGATTATACAATGACATAATGTGGAATTATCTAAAAGTTATGGATACATATCAATTTAAGGATTCAGGGTTTCAATTCAATAATAAATAATTCTTAATGGAAAATAAACAAACGATTAATTTGAAATTTTTATTTCAAAAAAATGAAATATACAAAATACTCAGTTTCATGAATAACGTTTGTGAAAACATGACAACAGATTCCCTCAGCTCATCGTCATTTACAAATTATGGGCCCAACGGGGCGTTTAAGCGTCAGCGATCGTCACTTCGACTTCTACGCCCGGTTCAATATTGATGGATGTGATCTGCTTGACGATTTCAGTCGAAGATTGCAAATCGATGACTCTCTTGTGGATCCTCATCTGGAAACGGTCCCACGTTTTGGAGCCTTCTCCACAAGGAGTCTTGCGAGTGGTTATTCTGAGGATTTTGGTTGGCATGCGCACGGGTCCCTTGACACGCAACTTTTGCTTCTTTCCCTCGTTGATGAGGTCGGAACAGACCTTCTCCAAAGCGCGCACGTTGCGGGACGTTAAAGTTATGCGGATATGATGTATGGGGGTCGTTTCTTGTCCCGGTTTATCCAAGTGTGCTTTTTCAACCGCGGCCTAAAAATTTCAAGTTGTATATCACAATATTATGTTCTACCTATGCGATGGCTCAATTTGTTTCAATGTTTAAATGAAAAAATGATCTGATAATATATCGATGACTATTTCTTGCATTTAAGCGTAATAATGAACGAAAACTACAGGCGGAAGTGTGGAAGCATGGAAAACATAGGTTAAAAACCATTCGGCAATCGATCAGTTTCAAATGCATCAATTTCAATTTCGTGCAAGCAATTTGAAAAGAAAAATGTGTTACTTACCATTTTGAAGAATATTTTATTTGCAGATAATTTCTTATTCGGATATATATAAACCAATAAACACAATTACTTCAACAAGATGTAAGAAGCAAAAGGAAAAGAAGGTTAACCGTGCACGTTGACATAACCTGACTTCCTTTCCTTGACAGTTCGGTTCGATTCGATTCGATTCGATTTTTGACTTTTGAGAACGTTCACGGTAAGCATATGCCACAGAATACAAAACATCAGGAAAGACTATAATGCTGATGCTTGTGTACACGACGGAAAACGCAATCTTTAAAACTCATTCGATACATGGTCTTTTTCGACACTACACCTACCTAACACTACTTAAATAGATGTGTGTATAACAATTAATTATATATTAGAATAAAGCCAGAATTTTAATAATAAAAAAGACACAAAAATCTTTCAAAGTCTTATAAAAAATGCTTCAAGTCAAATATCCTCAATACAATAATCATAATGTGATAAATATAGGTAGGTAATTTTTATTTTTGCGGTTTTTTGTTTGCATATTTTTTTCATCATCTTTTTTTTCCTCGAATTTTCATGAATTAAATTTTTAATAAATATTATAACGAACACCGCTCTGGAAAAATTCTAGTAATTGCTTCTTTAACCTTTAACATTCTAGTCCACGAATTTGCTTGTTTGTTTACATTCTTTTTTTATACTGAGTTAGTCAATGACATGTTCGCGACAGTTCCAGTCACATGTCATGTGACACATCGACAGACAGGCGTTAATTCTATGGATGTCTGGAGCGGGCTCGCCGAACAATCTGACATTTCCAGAATCCATGAATCGACGGCTGGTGCGCCGGTGCGACGTTCGAGAATGTACCTGCTAGAACGGAGTAGAACGTGACTACTAATGCGTCGGGGGACTATATAAGGACAGCCTGCGGTTGCGTGGAAAGTAGTAGTATCCTGAACGTGAAACAGTGAAGACTGAAGTATAGACAGAGCAGAAGTGAAGTGTGAAGTAAGGGAGCCAGTAGTGACAGATAGCGGATAGAAAGAATAGACAAGTGCAAGGTGCAAGTAGTAGTGTTGTAGTCAGCTGTTTGTGTTTTGATTATTTAGAAGAATAATTATTAGAGGTTATAATTTGGATTAGTGAATAAAGTAATTTGTAAGACTTTTTGGTGGTGATTTATTATTGAGAAACCCGTAACAATATGTATAATAATAAATGTGGTAGTTCTCCAACGATACTTGTTTACAATTTGACTGGATATTATTTATACCAAATTTTTTTTAAATGTATGTTTAGTTTTCTCAGTTGAATAATTTAAGAAAGGCTCTTTTCTGTAAAAAAATGTGAGAAAAATATAAGAAACAAATTCTCTAATCCAAAATAATTCTTTAGGAATTCTTCATTTTAGGTAAAAAAAAAAACTGCAGTCAAGTCCAGCGTGTTAGTTGTGGTTTGTGGTTGTGACGTGGCATTTTGAGGTCTCCAGTTCTATTTAAATAACTTTCCATAGATAAAAGTATAGGTATAGAGTCGTTTAAATTTATAAAGAATAATGATGTCTTTTCAAACCTACACTACTCTAAGAGGTCCGACTTTTTTTCCACTTGTACCCTGGTATAGGTGGATTTTTGTAGACGAAATCTTGCTAAGGTGTGTTCCAAGTTTACAATGCCTGTGAGAAAACCTGTTAGCGTTAGCATTCTCCAACCATTTTAGTTCAGTTTGATGCAGGTTTTAAATCTTTTTTTTTTCCAACAATTAATTTGGACGATCTTAATCCTGGGAGGTGTCTTTCCAGAGGTTTTCTCCTAGGGTTTCCTCTTATGTATTTATTTGCATTGCGTCGAAGTGCGACATAGGGAACCTGCATTACCGACACTAACGCTTACTAGTAAGCGTCAGTGTCGGTAATACAGGTTCCTAGTGCGACAACTTTAGCAGCGCTACCAAGTATGACTTGATTTCTTGATTTCACTAATAAAAGTTATATTTGGTGAAACATAGCGGGGGTTTTCATGCAACACTGAATTAATTAGACGGAATAGAGGGATTAAATTGGGATGAAGAATTAATATACAACAATAAACAACAAAGTTTTCAATATGTTTATTAACAATAATTAACTAATTAACTAGTAAAGCTATTCCCCACAATATTATTAATATAGGACGTAGGTACCTATATTGCAAAAAGATTGAATCGGTATATTGATTAAAGAAGTGTCAAGTTTTTATTTTCCGCAATTCCAATAATCTGCTTTTTTTTAAAAAAAAGAGGGAGCATCGGTCTTAACTGCATGTGTAGGTAAGACATAGTCGTTCCACTCTGGTAAATTGGCTTTGAGCACGAACTCTTTAGCCACACACACTTTAAATTATATTTGCCTTTTAAACGTTCGATCGCTTGTTTTACTTTTCACAGACATTCGAAAATGAATTTGAAAAGTAAAGTGGGCCGAGGTGAGTTTCGAACCCGCGATCTATGGCTTCGTGGGCCAGCGGAGAACCACTTGGCCACGCAAGTCACTAATAATCTGCTTTCCTTGTAGTTTTAATAAAGGTCTATTATTTGCTGGATTAACAAAACTGTCCTCTTTGGAATAACCAGATCAAATATGGTGAGAATTCTACTTTCGACACTCCATCGCCTTTTTCAAAATTTCAGCTGTCAAAAAACGTAAAAAGTTACCTAACTTTGAATTTGAAAGCAGCTTAGTGACATCAAGTTCTGCATGAGGGCGCTGCAAAAATTGTCGCTCGTTTTGAGAGAAAGTGTCACGGCTGGTCTTTGTCGCTAGACGCTCGTGATGCCATGATGCCAAGCATCAGCAACAGCAAAGCAAGTAAAAGTGGCAAAGTAGTCATGGTATGATCAAGTAACGTACAAAAGTGTAATATGTACAACATTGAACATTACGTCATCGGCCGGTGTTGTCAAGTCTCGAATTTTATCCTCCCTCAATTATTGTGATTATTATAATAATAATTATTATTAAAAAATAAAATAATAATATTTTTACAATAATTTAAAATATAATATATTACAATAATAATTATATGAAAACTACAGATATGATTTAATTTGGTTGGAAAAATTATTAAAAATTGGTAAAATTAAAATCAAAATATAAGAAACCCTGTTAATATTTTAATAAAAAAACCTCTCAACATATAGGTACCTAACTCGTGTTATTTATTAATTTTTCCCCGATCTTAGGTAGGTACCTAAATCTTAGGTACCTAAAAGTACCTATATGTACAGGTATTTAAGGAATAATCATTTGCTCTGCATGAGTCTTTACAATTTACATTATTGTGTACGTTACTAAGTCCTAGGTACTTAAGTCTCATAATTCATAATTCCGTTTATTGTGAAAAATGTTCAATTATATTCGATGATGTAATATGCTTTGGAATTGGAACAACATAGGTAGGTATGTAACTCGAAAACTCGAAACGAAAATGATGATTTCTTCTTGTAGGTATAATTACTAGTATCCGTTGGTACCCGTCTTTTTCTATGTTGTAAATTTACATTAAACATTACACCTACTAAATAAAGATAGACGATGAATGATGATTGACACGTTTTAAAATTATCTCTTCTGTGATAGCATAGCAATGATAGCGCATGCATAAGTAATGCAAAAGCAAAGCAAAGCATAGCAATTATAGCATAAATAAAGAGATAAAAGAAAATTTGTCAAAAATTTCACATCTTTTTCTATAAAAAAAACTTTCTCAGCGATATTTTAAGTTTACTTTTTTCTAGGTTTAATAATGATACCTCTATCAATAATTTATTGAAGACCTTGATTTTATTAATATTTTGAATGAAGCTACAAAAATAAGTATAGCTTTTCAACAAAATTTTGAATTTAATTTTCTTGATCGACGATAGCCGGTGGAACATTGCATAATGCATAAAAGACAAAAAATAAATAAAAAAGTAACGAGATTTTAAACCTAATAACGATAAAAATTCAAGTAATGGTATGGAAGGCAATTAATAGGCAAGGCTAGGCCGCTCGCTCAGGCCCAAGGCTCAGGCCAGGCTTTAGTCTTTAGTCAGGTTGACCTGATATTGAGGTTATGTCATTGCATTCAGGTTTGTTGGTTTTCCGTTTGGAAGAGAAGAAGAGAGAAGAGAAGTCAGTCGATCGCGACCCGCGACGTAACCGCGACCGTTTATTGTTTATGGTGTGGCCCATCCCAGTTCGCTGTGAATGTGTTTGCCGTTATTCCTGAAAATTCTGCTTATAAAATTTTAATGGATATTGCCTTCTGTTAATAAAGTGAGTAAGTAGCAAATTTTGTCATCCATTTTTCTTTGTACGTGATCGAGGATTGGCGTACGTGGGCTGGTCGGCGAGAAAATGGGTCCATGGGTGTTCGTTTAAAGGGAAAATCTTGTCGCGTCGCGTTATTTAGCATAATAACAACCAGTATAGTAATTAACACCAATAAAGCGCCGTGATAAACAGAGGAAAGTAGGTTTAAGAGTTTTAGATTTCTGGTAGGTAATTTCAAATTGCGAGTACGAGTTCACGGCGTTTGATATTTTAGTGTGAAATTATTCTTAATTTCTGACCACTCCACTCCTACTTGGCGTTGTTTTCGTTTATGTCGATCCCATTCGACAAAGAAGCGACGAGAGGATCTCGTCATCGTAAACAACTAAACAACCCATTCACCCATCAGCTTTGATTATTTTTGCTGAATGCTGATGCTACCTACCTACCTATCTTCACTTTTACCTCAATAAGTTTATTTTTGCCTTTGAATAAGTTTGGTTCAAGTATAATTTAATTTATTATTTCTTGGTTATCTTAATTGAAATGAGAAAAAGACAATGAAAATCAATAAAATTCCAGCAACGGTCTTAAAAGTCTCTAGTTATACTAAAAATAAATCTACTTACACTACATACAGTAACAATAATTACCCAGTAATAACCCATGCAGGTACATATGTATCTACCTATGTAGAATAATTATTAGTAGGTGTATCTGCCTGTATTATTATAATAGACCTATTTTCTCATTAAAAAACATAGGTAAATACAGGGTGTCAATTTGAAAACTTGCCACCCCCAAATTCTTCCTTGAAAATTTTTTTTCAAATAAATCCCGGAACAGGTCAATTTTTAAATTTAATTTATGTTCTATTGACGTAAAAATATTTTATACAGGGTGTTCCTTGACTCAGTAATGACGACATTGTCGATTTTTTTAAATGGGACACCTGTATATTATTACATTTTCAGATTGTCTGAGAAAATCCAGTAGGGATGGTTTTTACAGTTGCAGCTTACATTGAGTAGGTTATGAGTTATAAACAAATGAAAATCGCAATTTTCCATTTTGAAAGCAGTGTACATCGGACACGGCTCTAAATATCGAAAAACGGCTTACATGTCCCTATCTTAACTTTTGAAGCGATATCCTATGATGTAGGATGAAATATTTATACAGGGTGATCAAAAGTCTGATAATTTTCGTCACCCTGTATGAAAATTTCATCCACACAATAGGATACCGCTTGAAAAGTTAAGATAGGAACATGTAAGCCGTTTTCCGATATCTGTAGCCGTTTTCAAAATAAGCTGCTTTGAAAATGAAAAACTGCGATTTTCATTTGTTTATAACTTGTAAGCTACTCAGTTTAAACTGCAACTGTAAAAACAATTTATATTGGATTTTCTCAGACAATCTGAAATTGTATTAATATACAGGGTGTCCCATTCAAAAAAATAGACTATATCGTCGTCACTGAGTCAAGGAACACCCTGTATAATTTTTTTTTACGCCAATAGAACATAAATTACATTAAAAAATTGACCTGTTTCGGGATATTTTTGAAAAAAAATTTCCAAGGAAGAATTCGGGGGTGGCAAGTTTTCAAATTGACACCCTGTATAATTTCAATTATTAATTTTGAAGTTATCAACCTATAATTTGTGTGCAGGGTGGGCTATTTTATATTACCTATTTAAGATGTTTCCTTATGTAAGTATATGGGTAGGGAACTAGGTAGAGGGTGTCCAGTTTAAGTGGCAGTACCAGTAAGAATTAAGAAAGTAAGACAGTTAGACCCATGGGGATCTTGGAAACCCGTTAAATTAAAGACAAGTTGCACAATGCTAAGATATTAAAATTTGAAACAAAATTTATAGAAACTCTGGCATTGCTGAAATATCCTGAAAAAAAAAACGGAAAAATCGAGTTTTCTTATTTTCATCATCTTTTTTATTTTCGGAAATAATAAATAATTTTTGGTAGGTTTACATAAGTTGTCAAGAGTATAATAATAACACTTCAAAAATTTTCAAAGCCAACTAGATCAAAAGAGTTTTCACAGTCAACTTTCGTTTTTCTTAAGGCCGCTATATTATTTTTTTATGTCGTACGACTCCTACGGAAACCAAAAATTAAGAACATTAAGAAGAATTACAAAAATTTATTATTTTTTTCGAAAAAAATACTACTTTTTATTCCTAAGTACCGAATATACCGAGGAATATACAATAATATCATAGAAAATTGAAAAAAAATCATCATGAATAATAATAAAAAATAATCATACGGCAAAAAACGAGGCAAAAAATCATAAGGCAAGTAATATGATTTTATTGCCTTATTGGTTTTATTGACGGAATTCGGTGAAAAAATGTTTGTTTTTTGACAGAAGAAGAAAATTTGGATTTTTTTTATGTTTGATTTTTTGGTATCCATGATTTTTTTTTAATATCGAACGACGTAAAAAAATAAAATGGCGGCCATAAGAATGACAAAACTTGACTAAGAAAACCGTAAGATCTAGTTAGTGGGCTTTGAAAACTTTTTAATTGTCAAATAGATATGTATAAGTTTTGATTTTTGACGACTTATCTATGTAAACCTAAAAAAAAAAAATAATTAACTGATTTCCAATAATGATAAAGGTACTTATGGCTAAATGCTAAAATAAGAAAACTAGATTTTTCAGTTTTTATCAGGATATTTCAGCTACTACTAAAAAAATTCTCTCTTATTTCAGATTCTTAATAAGCATAAAATTATAAATGTTGTTAAAAAGTGGTTAGGTACCTACTATCCGAGCTACTATCACTATCAACTTAGTGTATAAACCGAGGTATAAACAAATGAAATGAATAAACAAATTATTCTATTTCTATTTAAAAAATGGCTTTCCTATACTTACTTGGTGGAGGGTGATTCAATGTTGCAGTTTTTTTTTATACAGGGGTGGTCTAAAAGTCTAAAACTGGTGAAATATTACGAAAAACTCACATTAAATCCAAAAAAGAAAAAACGTGTCCCTGATAATTCAAAACTTCTATACAATTTTAGGAAACGCCGTCCCCCCACCACTTCGGGTGAGGCGGTGCCCAACTTTAAAATCTTAAATGGGTACCCCTGTTTTTTTTTACAAAATTCAGATCTTACGCCTAAAAATAAGTAAAGTTTCTCTGATACTTTTTTTTTATTTTTGACAAAAATGGCGCTGGATCGCATTTTTTTATCGTAATTTCAATTTCTAAGAAATTCTAGGGAAAAATTAAAAACAATTCTTCCAAGTATTATAGTTATAAGTTCTTAGTTCATTTACCTAGTTAAAAATAGCTATACAATTATTATTATTGTGTTAAATTTATTCTGCGCCCTTACTAACATGAGTAATAAAGTACCAAAACTAAAAATAATAATTGATGAATAATAAAAATGAGGATAGCATTTGAAAATTATTGTCCACCATTTTTTCCATCGTTGTGGGTGGGTGGGGGGTTATTAAATTTAACACCACCGAATGGCTATTTTTAGGCAAATGAAATGGTACCAACCTTATTATTTTAAACTTTTCTGTAGAATTTAATAAAAAATACAATAATCGATTCAGTCATCTGTCGAGAAAAAAAAAGTTTCAAACTTGGGGTAATTTTTGGCTGTAGGCTCCGATAATGCACTAAAAAATTGGGTTGCCCATTTGAGATTTTTAAGTTTTCCCTTGCCACACCCCAAGGGGTGCGTGTAATCCATCGACGGTTTTCTTATACATTGCAGTGCACGGGAATAATTTTTAATTGACTTCGATATTGACCTACTTTCACCACAAATTGCCAAATATTTTCAAATTTCAACTGTCCACAGAAAGGCGATGTTGCGACTTTTTGAAAAACCTCATTTTCTTGATTTTTTTTCAAACGTTAAAGACCTGTATGTTTTCACATTTTTAAAAAGATAATTTTAATAGCATGTAGGTACATATTATTACATATCTAATATTTGATGATTATCAGTATAGAACAATAAAACATTTTTTCGATGTCGAAAACCTTATTTTGCTTTAGAAAATCAAAAAAGATATAATATCAGCCAGTGTTTTGTGAGTGAAGTAGTGATAATAAGATTATTCTAAATCAACATTAGCTTGTCAGTACATATTTGCACGTATATGAACTTAGCGAAACCCTTTCAACAAATCGACGCGCGCATAGTGCCATTATTTGCCGTTTTTTTGCCGTTAATTAGTTGTGCAAAAAATAATTTTGCCGCTCTTATTTTTTAAAAAAATACAGGGTGTTTCGCTAACTTTACGTGAAATTACCGAAGCAGTTTCTGCAAATTCGAGGCGCGATAGCGCTGAATCATTTGCCGTTTTTCTGCCGTTAATTAGCTGTGCAAAAAAAAATTTGCCGCTCTTATTTAAAAAAAAAGATTCATTAAAAAAAAACTAAAAAAAGAGTGTGTAACTGTGACCGAGTTTACATGGAGAGCGCGAGCACATTTATAAAATGAAAACAACAAACAGCTCTGGCCGTTAATTTCTGCCCAAACAAATAAATCACAATACTTAATAAACGGTTTTTAGAGCGTTTCGCTAACTTTGATTGGCACTATAAGCTTAAATAATGTTTTTTTTAATGAAAATACGTAGCGGCAAATCAATAATTAAAACAGACCTAGCGAGGCTAATTCCTGCACAAAAAAAATCAAAATGTTCGATATACAAAGGGATTTTAGGGAGTGTCGTTACTATGTTATTTTAAATATGAAAATACATAGCAGCAAAATCCAAAAAGGTGCCAATACTTGAAACTTGGAAAATTTGTATTTTGCCGCTATGTATTTTCATAAAAAAAAACATTTCAGTTCAGAGAGGACGAAAATTAGTAAAGACACTCCCTAAAATCTCTTTGTATATAGAATTTTTTAATTTTTTTTGTGCAGGAATTAGCCTCTAGGGCTGTTTTAATTATTCGCAGCTTTTTGGATTTTGCCGCTAACATTATTTAAGCTTATAGTGCCAATGAAAGTTAGCGAAACACTCTAACAACCGTTTATCAAGTTTATCAACCGTGATTTTTTGTTTGGGCGAAAAATCGAAAATTAACGGCCATACTGTTTGCTGTTTTAATTTTATAAATGTGCTTCGCTGTCTCCATGTAAACTTGGCCACAGTTAAACACTCTTTTTTTAATTATTTTTAATGAATCTTTTTTTTTAATAAGAACTTCAAAATTTTGTTTACACAACTAATAACGGCAAAAAAAAACGGCAAATTCAGATATCACGCCTTAATTGGCTATTCATTTGCAGAAACTGCTTCGCTGACTTCACGTGAAGTTAGCGGAACTATTTTTTTTTTTTAAATAAGAGCGGCAAATTTTTTTTTGCACATCTAATTAACGGCAAAAAAACGGCAAGTAATGGCACTATGCGCGCGTCGATTTGTTGAAAGGGTTTCGCTAAGTTAATTTACATCATATTTTCGAATTTTTGTTGCACCACTAGAGTTTTACCGAGAGTTTTACCTTCTGTTTGCAGGTAGGTAAAATTCATACTTCCTGATTGTGATTTCTATTTATTTTATATAATTAGAGATTGATTTTTATTATTTATGAATGTTACTCTCGCAATTTTGATGTTAGTTTCTACACCTCTACATTAAAAAAAGGAATGTTTTTTTACCTTTTGATCACCTTGAAATAAAATCCTTTTGGCATAATTCAGCTGATTACCTATGCTATTTTATGATCCTACGTATATTCCGAGGTATATTCATTACACAAAAAACAAATTGTGTGGTTGGAGAAAAAGTATAGTATAAAAGTACACATAACACAAGTTGTAGCAACTTTGTTACTTACAGTCTAGCTATAATATGTAATACAAGTTGGTACATACAGGCTGTCCCCTATTTCAGAGCTCACTACGGAATTTCGCAAACGCTAAAAGATACAAGATATCTGTGACCTCGTCTGTGACCATTCTTGAAATATGCTGAAAAAATTTAAAAAATCAAGATTCTTATTTTCATCATATCTTTTTTTATTATTGGAAATTATTTTATAATTTTTATAGGTTAGTATAAGTCGTTCAGAGGCATTAATTCGTCACTTAAAAAATTTTCAAAGCCAACTAGTTCCCAGAGTTCTGACAGTCAACATGTTTGTTTTTCTTATGCCCGCCATATTGTTTTTTTTCATGTCGTTTGGTATAAAAAAATCGTGGAAACCAAAAATTTATAACATTCAATTTTTTTTGTTTTTTTTTTGTTTTGGAAAAAAAAACAAATTTTTTCAACGTCAATGACGTCAATTTAATGAAGTATGTAATACTTACTTGCCTTATGGTTTTTAAATTTTTCTATATTTGGTAAAGATGTCTTTAAAAAATACAATAAATTTAATTTTTTTACTGTAATAATTAATTTTTGGTTTCTATGACTTTTTTATCGAACATAAAAAAATATGGCGGCCAATAGAAAAACAAAAGTTGGCTAGGAGTAGGAACATTCTTGAGATCTAGTCGGCTTTGAAATTTTTTAAAGTTTCGAATTGAAATTGGATAGCTCTTTACGACTTAATATATTAACCTACAAAAAATAATAAAATAATTTCTAATAATAAAAAAGATATGGCAAAAATAAGAAATCTCGATATTTCAGTTTTTCAGGATATTCCAGGAACAGATATCTTGTGTCTTGACGGATTCGAGATAGCAACAAAATAAGAGCATCTTTTCTTTTTTTTTTTTTGAAGTAGGTACATTACTTATCTTATGAGTTGCTTAATAATAATTTGAACTTTTAGGTATAACCCAGCAGGACCGGTAAAATAAACAGCTCGTAAACAGACCGGGGAAATCTATTTTTATTTTTTTTTCAGTCGATGGAGTCGGACCTTCCCTGTCTTTTGACATGTGTCTTAGGTTGGGTCGGGGTGAGGGGGAGGGGGGGGCACGCTTTTAAAATTTACTGAAAATGAATTTTATCGGAAAAACGGGTATATCTGAGCCGGATTTGATCTGACAAAAAAATTATGGTATCGAAAATTGAAGAGCTTGACTAAACACGGAAGTTCGTTCCGACCTGAACCCTTTAGCTCAACTGGTTCGCGAAATATTGCGATATTAAGGGTGCAAAAATGAATAAAAATTACTGACTTTTACTCGGCAGGTGGTGGAGTTAGGGCGTCAATTTTTTGCGAGAGGAAGGGTGCCACCGAGTACTTTGACGGACCGGAGGGAGGGGGTGGTGGGCCAATTAGGAGGGGAGATATGGGGGTGAGAAGAAAAATACGGAAACGCTCGTAAAAAGTTTATTTATTGACCTACAGAGACCAGGCACCACTCATTTTCTTCCTTTTTTTATATACTACCCAGTAGTCATGGCAAAAAAATTTAATTTTCGAATTTCGAAAAAAAAATATTTTCGCAAATGCGCGCTAGGCGCGCAATTTAAAAAAAGTCATTTTTTTTCTCGCGTTTTTGGGGGTGAAGGAAGGGGGTGGGGAAAATTTGTTTCACCACTGAACGGCATTTTTTTATCTTTAATTTGAGCCCCACTTGAACCCGATCCGACCATAAATAAGGGCACAACGAACCGGCAAAGTCTAGGCTTTATTGTGGACGAACGGAGAAGGGTGGGGGGTTCTTGTTAGACTCATTGGAAAGAGAAAACATTTATTTATCTATTTGTTTTTTTTTATGCGTATCTTGCCCGCGCGCGCGAGTTATATACATGAAGATCTCTCTTTAAACCGGGCGAGAAAGATACCCGAGCAGCCGTGGGCGGAGCTTACGCTCTCCGCTTGTCTATACTCCGGGCAGTCACGATCGGCCGGGAACAAATTGTTCCTCTAAGCTCTAATTAAGCAACTGTTTTGCAGACGCTATAAGTTAGGTTACGAAACCTCACTTCGCGGCCATCGTCAAAGGCAACGAAGAACGAACGCGTTCGGGTTTAAACGAGGGTTTAAAAAAAATTTATCAAGAAACCGGTGGCAAGTCAGAAACGAACCGGAGACCTCGCCGGAATCTAACTAGGTACATAAAAATAAAAATATATAAATATATACTGTTATCGTAATTCTGGAGGACTATATCATGTTCCTGATATTTATTGGGAACAGATTTTTATGCAAACCAAGGCCGTGAACTACAGCTTCGTGTCCCGAGAGAATTATTGTCGCCGAGGGTGCGATAGCGCACGAGAGTAGGTACCTATATCGTCGGTTATCGTCATTGGTATAGTTAATAAGGGTCGTTATAACAATGGCAGCCTAGGTCACTAAATAGGAGTTGTTGTTCGTAAGGTTGCGCCAAAAATAATATGTTAATGTTACCTATATCTAAATTAATATTTTATAATCATTTTTCGGATTTAAACTCAAAATTTTAACCAGACTGTTCATAAACGCGTTCCTTTGAAATCTTAGATAAAAATGTCCTAAATTTTAAAGGCTAATGTTCTTTGTATGAAGCGATTTGAATACAATATAAAATTAGTATTATGTATAATTAAACTTTTTAATGTTAAAAGGCACATGTTTTTACTAAATTTTATTTAAGTCAGTATTAAATCTGCACTCTGCATCAGCTAATTATAAATATTTGTAAATTCTTTTAGTTATTCTATATCATTTCTATTTATACCCGATGATCTCTCTCGGAGTACCGCAATGTTTTGAAATTCATATCACTGAATTGGTAGTTAGTTAATTAATTGTTTATTATAAACTATAAATGTATTTAAATTTATTGTGTGTAACTGGGTCAGTTATAACTTTTAATAATAACCTTTTACAATGTTAATTCTCATTACAATAGGTATTACATCGCTTTTATTACACGGAATACCGATGAACGCATATAAACAGATACAAAAATCGTGACAAATCCTTAAATAAATTACAGAATGACCTTCTGCCCCTTCTCCTCGACTTAATAGAAAGATAGCCGTTCGTTGAGACGATCACTTAAATAAAACAGTCGGAGGATGTCCCTTTTCCTCTTCTGTCATCATCATCTTCATTTCATTTACTGGCACTGCCTGGACTAAGATAAGATAGTTGAAGAAAAGTAGAAAGGCATCATCGTCATTTTATTTTACCGACATCTCCGGTACTCCGACGAGTAGTCCGGTAAATCCGACAAGGTCTTTAACTCCCTCGTCATAGTTTCCTGCTTTTCGACTATTATTGTTGTCGAGTTGAGTTCACGAGATGAGCGTTAAATTACTCTTTTTATGCATTACATGGTTAATCAAACCGTTTTGTTCTTACCCATAAAAGTCCGGCGAGCTCCAGGTGAATTCGCCATTCTTTTACATTGCCATGTGATAATTAGCACTTGACTGGAGGTTTTTGAACTTGTAGATAGATAATAATACAATACATAGACACATGTATTTATGTACATAACGTTTTTACATTTTTCGCTTCAGCTTCGTTCTATTTATATTTGGCAGCTTTTTGTCCACTCTGCTGTTATGAATTTGTGTCCTCGATATTCACGCCTAAACGGAATATTTTTCCTGGATTAATTTAAATCTGCGCCATGTACAACCGATTCTATATGAATTATTGATTATTATTGTACCTAATTATTAATAAACAAGAATCTATTTATGTAGTTCAAATTACCTATGTAATGCACTTACTAATAAACATTTATAGACGTGAGAAAAGACCTATATAATATAAGATAAACAATGCGATCTATTTTTGGTCGTTTAATTTTCTAGTTTATTTAGGTAAGTAGGCATAATACTTCTGAGAGAGTTGATGAGTTGAGAGATGAAATGAAAATTTTATTCATTTCCAATTTATGACAATTATTACAAAAGCATTCCATTAGTACCTACCTATACTGATAGCGGTAACGGTAATAATAATCGTGGTTCATGGAAAAATTATTACGAATTCTGTAAAAGTATCTATGAGTAAATTTATAACCTCTGACATAACTTCCCAAACAGTATGAAATATAATCATAGTCGCATCACATACCAGAGCTACTTTTGCGCTAACATCATAATAAAATTGTTAAATTGTCATTAATAACTGAGCGCATACACGACGAGAAAATATGTACTTTGGCTACGTGGACACACACATCCATGGGCGTAGCTATATAGGAATCACCTCAATTTGACCAAACCATCATAGTCGCCTCAGAGGGATGAGACTTAAATTATTTTTAATCCTCACAGTACATGATTCATCGGGTAATTATGAATCAGAGTGGTAATCATGTTTCCGTTATTATGCCATCAACGTATTGACTCTGAATTCTTTCACCGTTCATATAATTCTACAAGGTTGGCGCATTCAGAAAAAAAAATATATTGATTGGTCGTTATTTTGAAAAATAATTGCTTGTTTGAAAACTTGTTTTGTCCTATCAGATATAAATTTCTCAAAAATTGAATGTTTACATTTGTCTCAATTCTCAATACCACCTTAGTAAGTTGACATTTAATTGTAGACCAAGCAAATAGAGTTTTTTTCTTGACAAAAAGACAAAAATAGTAACGGTATACCGCCGGGCGATACCGAATTGGGCGAAGGATTTTGTTATTCACTAATCCCAGGGGTCAATTGGGCGACAAACGAGAAACTAGGGGATTATAAGAGATAACTGGACAGACAAGAAATACATGTGCGGCCTTGCCTATATATATAGCAGTGTTGCCAGATTTATTTAGTGGTGCTTTTAGTAGATCGGATAGGTATACCTAATCAATTTATTATTAATAATTGAAGTCGAGTAGGCAGTAGGTACGTACCTACCTATGGCTATGTTGCACTTTAGCGTCATCGGTAAGTCAGGTCTTTGGTAAGGTGAAAAAAAAAATTAAAAAAAAAACCTACCCTGACCAAAGACCTGGCTTACCGGTGAGTTTTAGTGCGGAAAAAAAAATAAATACCACTATAATTAATAATTATTATAACGTGTATCGCCATATTCATTATACCGTGTGTCCCCGGATCGACTTTAAAAGAGGAAAAACTTTTTTGTTTTTGATTTCTCAGAAAATTTCACTCTTGATGATCTGGCCTGCTTGATTTCAAATCCCCAAAACAAAAGTTACTTTTTAGGTAACTTGAACGGTTCTTGAGATAATATAATTTTTCTTCAATAATTATTGCACTTAAATTTTTTTTCGTAATTTTTAGACGTAAGCTTGGTATGATGATTTCATTGAAAAACAACACTGACAGCAGTTGTCAAATCTAACAAATCAATTGAACTGCAAATTAATCTACTGTATGCTATAATGTTGACTTTACAACAAAGAATTTATCTAATTCAATGTTACGGAACTGGGAAAGCTCGCATTGAAATCTGTGCAGAAAAAGGAGGAGCATTATTGAATAGAAAATTAATAGTTGTCCTTTTTGAGAATTTCATTTCATGTTACGATTATTTGAATTTCTTCAGAAAAAATTAAATTACATATGAAAAAAATTCCAATTATTAAAGAAAAATTATATTATCTCAAGAACCGCTCGAGTTACCTAAAAAGTAACTTTCGTTTTGGGGATTTGAAATCAAGCAGGCCAGATCATGAAGAGTGAAATTTTCTGAGAAATCAAAAACAAAAAAGTTTTTCCTCTTTTAAAGTCGATCCGGGGACACACGGTATGTATATTACTTTTCTATTGATGTTTCATGTTTCTGCTGTAGGTATAGTATAAAATAATGATTGTAAATGCACTAAGGGCTTGATGATGTATGCATCAAGTATTAATATTATTTATTTATTTTTTTCAATTTTATTTAATGTAGAAAATCGGAATTTCTGTAAAATCTGACAACGTAGCCATACAAGAGCATGCAAATAACTCAACGGTATTTAGAAATTCCTTCGCCCAATTGAGCTCCCGGATTATAAGGACCCCCGTCGTGACGAAGGGTCACTCAGGTAATTTCGCCCAATTGGGAAACGCCGATACCGCCGGTGCCATCAAACGCTTTTTTTCTTGTTGATTAAAGAAAAACTGATGGAGAAATGTAAATGGCCCCAATGGACGAAATACATATAGAGAATGAAAATACGAAGGAAATTAGAGTTGAAACACCCCGATCGGTTCATTATTTACTAAAAAAGAAAAAAAAAATTGAGTTTAAAATAAATTTAACGTCGCATTTTTTTAGTTGTAGTGCAAATAAGGTACTTCTAGTGTGCAAAACCCAAACGCGGTCGGATAATTAGTTTTCACGTTATTGCAATCAGAAGTTTCGAGGCTGGATACTCTGGAGATCGCCCGATTCGAATTTTCAAACGAATTTGGAAAACAGAAGTGTTCAGCTTTAAAACGCCAATCTTCGTTTTCCATTTAAATGCTGATAAATGGGCAAAATTGCGCGCAAACATGAACGAAAACGACCTAGTAGAGGTAGAACACCAGATGAGGGGTACCACAGAGCTTTTATTATGCCTTCCCCTCAACTGCTGTTCTACCCCCACTCTCGCGCGCTCGGCCGTTTTCTCTCATGTTTGCGCGCAATTTTTACCAATTTTTTAGCATTTAATTGGTAAACGATACTGCCAACAATACCAAAATTCGTCATGACAATCAAAATTATGAAAATGGAGTCAAACCTAGCGACGCCAGATTATAAATTTATGTTTAAAACGTCATTAATAAATGTTACAATTTTACATGTTTTTTCTTTATTTTGTATTTTATTTTTTTGGTTTGTACTTGTGGTAGTGAGAAAAACATAATGCGTTCCGCGTTGGTAAGTTACGTTTTTATCTTCGGTGGCTTTAAGGACCTCAGCTTCGCTTCAGTCCTCAAACGACAACCTCAGATAAAAAAAGTTGACTTACCCCCCTTGGAACGCAAATAACTATGTATTTCCTCTTCCTTCATATTTTACCGACCATTATAATCTATTGACTAGCACGACGCTAAGTACCGCATTAGACGCGGGAAAAATATTCAGCTGGTTCGGCGTCATTAGCCACGACCCGAGCTTCATTAGTCACGGGCCGAAGTTTCATGTTTACAATAAATTTACCTGCTGCTATTATATCGAAGATTGACGCGATGACCTGAACGCTAATAATGCATTGCTTGTTAATAGTTAATGCTAGGGACTCTTTCCTTTACCCACTAAAGAGCACTAGCACTATACAGGATGATTCTTTTATCGCGCCCATTAGAAAAAGTTCGATTTCCAGTTGACCTAGGAATCTGAAATTTGGAACTTGGGCAACATACATGCATAATCACGAGTCCAAATGAAAGATTACCAAGATGGCGGCACATTAAAAAATGGCGAAAGGAATGACCATCTTCGTTGTTTTTTTTAATGGGACACCCCATATATTATTGCATTTTCAGATTTACTGAGAAAATGTAAAAACAATGGTACTTATAGTTGCAGTTTCAAGTGAGTAGGCTATGAGTTATAATAAACAAGTGAAAATCGCAATTTTCCAACTTTAAAGCAATTTAACACGGAAACGGCTCAAGATATCAGAAAACGGCTTACATGTCCATTTTAATATTCCTCTATTTTTGCTCGTATATTTCCGAAACTAAGCAATTTAGGACTTAGATCAATGGAAAAAAATTTAAAATAAATTTCAGGGATATGCTCTTCAGTGTTTCGGAAACTGAAAATCACTTAAATACCCATTTCAAATTTTAATATTTTTTCCTCGGTTTTTTCATTATTAATAGTTGAATGAGTAAAAATAATTCTTATATTTTTCATAATTACGATTTTGCGATTTCAACTATAATAGCAGGAAATTTGTGTAACCTTGAACATTAAAAAAATCGCATGAGTGCTATTTTTCCTCATTGACTCGATCGACACCCGAATTTTCTTGTTGTGCGGCTCTAGCGTCTACACCTAACTGCGGCAGATATCATCAGCTGTGATGGTTCTGGATCGACGTTAGCTAACTCGACTATATCGCAAATTTACTTACATATTTTAAAAATATTTATTCTATGTGCATGTTTATGTTCGTATCGTTTATTTAATGTAAGAATTAATATAGCAGCGTTGTAGATTATAGCTATATTTTGAGATTACTCTTCCACTTCAAAAATATTTTGGACCTGTAATATAGTTATTGATGCAACAAGTGCATAGTGGTACTTTTTTTCACGACTGGGAAGTTTGCAATCCCAGAAGTTAAAAAAGGCACTTTATGCATGTGTTGCATACAAAATTTTATCTACGAGTGACTTAAATTTGAACGAAAAGTTATTATAAAAAAAAACTGGAAAAAAAAACAGTGTTGGTATTTCTGTGAAGCTATTGACGCCTTTTTTAATCACGTCAGTTCATAGAGGTGACATATTGCTTAATATAGGTACTAGGGATGTCGTACCCGGTCGGAAACGAAACCCGGGTACCTACCCGAAAACAAAACCCGGGTACCTGACGGGTACCCGAAAAAAAAATTAAAACTACCGGGTGTTGAATCGACCAGCGATAATTTTTAAATTACGGTAAAAAAAACGGCATTTTTGAAAAATTCCAGCTTCCCTGGTTATTTTACAGCAAAAGTATAAGAGACATAAATTGAAGAGAATCGAAAATTACACAAAATGAGTTGCATCAACCAAGCTTAAACTAGAGAAGAATAAAAAAAATTCGAATCAAAAAATAAACTTGAGCATAGTGGGTTCGAATGGGGTACGCAGCGGTCATTATTTCTATTTTATGAGACCGCTGTTTGAATAAGGAGTGAACACTTGACGCTTAATAACGCGAACAGATTACATTTCATTTTACATTTTATAATCATTCTTTTCCGTGATTTAGTTCTGTATCAATTATTTGAATGATTAGTACGTGGGTTTTGTACTTGGGACTATTATTACCTAGCGATTGGTAGACTAATTAAAATAATAGCAGAGATAACATAGAATGCAGACTTCTATGTATAAAAATTTGAAAGAATTCCCGTTTTCAAGTGGGTCCTTTCAATTTGTAAACAAACCACTTACTCAATGGTTAGGGGAAAGGCTAGTATGTATATCGTAAAAGAAAAGGACAAAGTACATAACTACCCATTTCACCAAAAGAGACAAACAACAATAATGGAAATATGGGATGACTTCATGAATCAGATTCCAGTGTTGACGCTAATGGGCTATAAATCAATAATAAATCACACTTCACGGTTTGAATTTTAGACATTTCTTATTCATTCTTGAAATCTAACAAATTTAATATCATTCCTCTTGTGTTTTATTATACCCGGGAAATTAATGAAATTATAGAAATTGCTTACACTTTACCTACTTGCTTGAAATTTCAATGACAGGAACAGTAACAAAAAGATAAAGTACCCAGGTACCCACTTCTAAGAATAATTGATTATTTACTGCAAACTGATTGAATATTCCTCTGATACCCTGTTATTGTTCTGCCTAAACATGAAGCAAGAAGCTTCAATAAGAAAATGAAACAGTCAAATATTCAAGTCAATAAAAATCACCCAACAATATGTTCATTTCCGAGAATTTATTGTTTTATTAGGTACCTAAAATCCAACCTATAATAAAGCACATCCTTGACTGAAAGATGCATGTAAAAAACTGGTTATGGACAAGTTGGACAACCCTCAAATAAAATAAAGACAAAGAAGCCTGTTAGAGGAATTAAAAATTTCACAAAACCATAATAGGTATTCGGCCGGCCGAATTCGTATTCGGTATTCGACAAAAAACGGTATTCGTTGCATCCTATTAATTTGCATTAATAATTTTCATCCACTTCATTCGTGATAAGTAGGTATTTCAGGGTTTTTTAGGCGGTTGAGGGTACTTACCGGATGCTTTATTTTAATGGTTTTACGAGGTTGCCCATCCTTAAAAAGCAGATTTTTACATCAAGTCGAGAGTTCTGAAAACCTGTTTGTCCTGCATGTGGACATATGTTTCTAGTGATTCCCTATATTGAATGAATGATAATAAAAGAAGTTCATCATAGTTTAGAATAGAATGATACATTTTTGAGAGGGTTAGTAGTAGTGAACAGATGTTCTAGATTTGAATTATATTATTATTATTGCTCGTTCTTGTTTTTTTATTATGGTTTCTCTGAAGAACTATCTAAATCTACTATTTATCGGGTACCCGGTTCTTGAAAATCGGACCCGATCTGGATATTACCCGGGTCTACCCGGGTACCCGGGTACCCGCTGACATCCCTAATAGGTACACTTCTTTAGATTTTTGAAGGATTTTGTGCAGCCACATTGATTGAAAAATAATTTCTTCTGGTGTAGAAGATATTTCATTCATTGAATCATCTACAATGGTATCAGTAACGTGTCAGATTATGCCAAGAGCGTAATAATGAACCGCTACGACACTTTATTTCACTCGTTTTTACTTTATGCACTCTTCATGATAATTAATACATTTTAAGAACTAAGAGACGTGTGAAAAAGTGCATTTTATGAATCACTCGTAGATAAAATTAATTCGTAATTTTGGTACCTAAAATGAATTCATAACTGACTTGTAATTATGAGAAAGTGAAAATACATAATTAATTAATACTTATACCTATTTATTAATTAACGTGCCCCAAATTATTAAAAGAGGTTGTGAGCACGCAACTACACCTGCGCAACAGTTACTCTGTTATCATTTATCACAATTCCTTGTCGATATTAAGAACTACCTATGACCGTTCCCGTTACGTACCTGACGGATATTGATGGTTGGTTCCGCTCTGTTATTGCTCGTTTTAGGTGATTCCGTCACTGTGACTTTTTAGGTTTTGCGACAGTAGTTATCATTCTCGCGTGGGAGAACTTGTAGCATATTCTACACTCTACAGGTCATTTTTACTGTTGCGAGCTTAGCTGAACGTCCACATTGCTTGAAACTTGAAAGTATACTTAAATATTTCTAAAAATTATGGTCAGTCAAAATTCCTATTTTTTTTATCGGAAGGTGATAAAAATGCCACTGTTGAATTTTGCTTTTTTTATTGGAATGATAAAGATCTTCTTTCGTATCAAACTATCAATCTCCAATTTTTTTTTTTTCATTATTGTATAGTTCCGAAAAATCCGAAGATGTTAATTTATTCTGTTGATTAATAAAAAATTAATTATAATTTTGTGCCATCTTACGTACCTATACAAATAGCAGTTGAAATTTTTTTCTCGAAAGCTCAGATGGCCGCAATTTTAAAACGACGCGACCGATATTGCTCAAATGCAATACCAAACCACTCCTTCCAGACGTTTGACTCCTGCAAAAATTTCAGTTCCTTGAATTGAAAATTGCGACCTGTATCGAACGATAATGAGATTTTCTAGAAAATACTTGAAACGAAATTCCAAAGTCCTCCATAAGATCTACATCAGGATCGATGGACATTAATTTTATGGTCTAGGCTGTTTTTGAAATAAATTGTGTTAATTTTGTATTTCATTTAAAATAGTAAAATAATAATTATAAAGTTCGTATTTTGGCACAGAAAGCTTTTCACAAAACCACTTGATATATTATTATTTTGTTATGTCTCTTTTCTCCTATAACTTTCTCCTACCGGTTCTTAATAGCCAAATGGTATAGATATTGCGAGTATTTTAATAGCCATCAGTAATTTTTCGAAGTTATTCTAGCTAATGTACGCCAATGGTAGGTGACTATGTATGAGTTTATGAGTAATTAGTATGATAACCTGACGGCGACGGAAGTGAAGTCACGCCTATACCTACCTCGTCTACATAGAACACACACCTGCACACAAATCATATTATCAATAGGAAAAAAAAGGAAAATAAAATAAAACGAACCGGCCTTTTAATTTTACCAAGCGACTCGCCCAGCGATCCCTTGTAGATAAAGGAAAAACAATGCCCGTAACTGTTCTTTGCTTGAGTAATGTTAATTTAAAATTGATGCATCAGTGTTCGTTGAAATGTACCCACTACCTACAATGTACAGTTAATTATTGTTCTGAGTTTTGAAATCGGAATAATTTATGGGGTCTTTACGTTTTTGTTTTTGCAGAGGGAGATTATTAATTAATTGATAATAAAAGACTAAAGACTCCCAAAAGTTGCAACCGTAAATTTACGTGAATGACTCGTAAATGTAGGTTCACATTAGCGAGATCAGAAGTGAGACAATGCAGGCATTAGTTTGGCAAGAATTTCGCGTCTTCTTTCTATTGATTTTATTGTGGTTCCTTTCTCCCCTCACATGTTTCGAGTTTGGTGACCCAAATTGTTATTTTTAGTTGCGTTTGAATTTCTACCGCTTGTTGCCGAGCATTTGAATTATCAGAATTGATTTAACAAAGTTCCCCCGAATAGTTTTAATTGTTTATTTAATGGCTGTGTAGATATTATTTATTTATTTGTACAAGGAATAAAATTGTTGTGATTGTGAGTACCTAATACCTATTTTTAGTGATAATGCTGGGAATGATTTTGAAGTTAAAGTTACGTATGTATACTACGTAGATTGAAAAATATGCACATTAAAAAGGTGGGTAAAATGCATCATTTTATGATCCTAATATATAATTTATTACGGTCATGTAGGTAATTATTTACTATTTAACTGTTTGCTGTTTGGTATAACAATATTTAATGAAACATCAAGAAGATATTTGAGTTTGTTTTAAAGTGTGATTGTTTATTTAATAAGGTGGGTAAATATAATAATAATAATAATAATAATAATAATAATAATAATAATATTTATTTCCATATGTTATTACAAAGTAAATAAAAATAAAAACTTTTCACAATGAGAGTACAATTTTTGGATTACAAAATACATTATGAATTTTAATTACATTAAATAAGTTAGTACTACTTTTCTTTTGTTGTTTAAATTTCTATGTTTTAAAGTTTTCCTTTTCTTTATTTTCACATTGGATGGAAAGAGAAATGTCTCCAAAAGCTCGCTTGTGTGGAGACATCTACAATTTTTTAAAGCTATTATTTAGTCTCAGAGAAAATTGAACATAATTTCCCACTCTTAAGGGATAATATCACTTCTAAAGTGTGTTTTTATATCGCTTATATAATTTATTTAGTACTGCTGAAAAAAAACTTCAATATTCTCGCATTCGAATAGCCACCTTTTTAATAATTTTTTGAAAGTTTCAAATGTACTTTCTTTTATATCTTTAGGTAGTGCCGTGTATATTTTGGAACTTATATATGTGTAAAATCGCCTAAAAATCTCCTTCTGTGGTTTCGTAGTCTCGAACTTCATGGCATTTCTTAACTTTTCAACGTATATATTTTTTCTTATGTCTTTATTTGTACGATAGAATTTAGTTAATATCTTGTAGAAGTATAAATGTCTTAAAGGTAAAATATTCAATGTTTTGAACAAGGGAAATGCACTGTCAAGTTTTCTCTTTTTGCATATTATTCTGATTATATGTTTTTGACTTATCATCAGGGGTAGGATTTCATTTTTGTATGCTCCTCCCCAGTTTTCTATACCATACTGTAATCTGGAATTTACAAGGGCGTAATAAACATGTATTAACACTTGTTTTGGGCATAGTGACTTGATAAAATAAAATTTTCTAACTAAAAACTCCATTTCCTTTTTTAATTTTGTAATATGACTCTTCCAGGTTAGATTCGAATCTATTAAAGTACCTAAATATCTAATTACTTCTGTTTTTTGGAGAGGCTGACATTTACAATTATTTAGTGATTCGTCGCAGGTTAAGGAGTGATTAAAGATAACTGTTTCGTCTTGTTTTTTACTTCGCAACGAAAATTTCATGTATTTTGTTTTTCCTATATTTATGTTCATACAGTTCTTTGAGAACCACCACTTTAATTTTCTTAAGTCATGTTCCATCCCTGATTTAATTTCCCGTAGAGAATCAGCAACATAAACAAGTGCGGTATCGTCTGCAAAAGATATTATTTTTCCTTCGAATTCTCCTTCACACAACTCATTTATATAAATTAGGAATAAAACAGCTGATAAGGTAGACCCTTGGGGCACCCCAGTTGTGATTAGTTTAGTGTCACTTAAAGTTTTATTTATTTTTGTTTGTTGTTTTCTATTACTTAAGAAACTTTTGAACCACTCATTCACTATACCTCTAATTCCTGCTTTACTGAGTTTCTCTAATAAAATGTCATGATCTACAGTGTCAAAAGCTTTCTGAATATCGATGAACATTGCAGAAGTCTGTTTACTTTCATTGATTCCGTCATATACATTTTTTGTTAGTTGCAGTAGGGCACTTTCAGAATTTTTCCCTTCTCTATATCCGTACTGGTTGTTACTAAAATAATTGTTTTTCTCAAGAAATTTCACTAACCTTTTTTTTATAACTTTTTCTATAATTTTTGAGAAGATTGATAATAACGTTATTGGTCTGTAATTGTTAAGCAAGGTTTTTTCTCCACATTTGTGAATAGGCACGCAAATTCCTTTTTTGAGTGCGTCTGGAAAGGTCCCTGTCTCTATACTTACATTGCATATATGTGTCATAAGTTCCGAGATTACTACCGAAGATGATTTTATCAATTTAGCTCCTATTCCATCATAGCCTGCAGAACTATCGTTTCTTAAATGTTTTATAATACTTTGTATTTCGTTGACGTCAGTCAATTCCATAGATACGGACTTACAAATTCGACTTTCTCTGAAATAATTTTTGTATTTTTGATCTACGTTAAATGGTGACTGTTCTGTACTATTTTTTATGTCTTTCGGTACTTGTAAAAAGAATTCATTAAAACTATCTGCTATTTCTTGTTCGTCTGTTATTTTAATTCCCTCACTTGTTGTTATCTCATTTATATTTTGTTTTTTTTCCCTTGACCCTAATAGTTTGTCTACAATTTTCCATTGTTCCCTATTCCCACTACAATTTTCAAATAAACTTGTATAATATTGTTCTTTTGCTTTTCTAATTTCTGTAAGTAGATTGTTTCTGTATGTGTTATAATATGTTTTCAAATTATATTGCGGACTCTGTCGTAATTTTTTATAAAGTCTATTTTTTGCCTCTATTTTGCTTACTATACTATCGGTTATCCATGGTTTTCTCTTGGCTACATAATTTTGTACTGATATTTGTTGTTTCTCTATTGATAAATTTAGAGAAAATTTTATTCTAGTTTCAAACGTATCGAATGCCTTGTTTACATCTTTAGCATTATATACGTCTGACCAATCCATATTAACTAGTAGATTACTAAACTTTTCAAAATTGATTTTTTCTTTTATTTGATTATTATCTTTGTTAATGTTCTGTTTAAATTGTTTATGTAGCATTGTGACTATTATCATATCGTGGTCTGTTATACCAGTTTTTTTGACATGCGAATTGAAAGTAATATCGTTTTTGTTTCCTTGAAAAAATCTTACAAAAAAATGGTCGATGCATGTTGCAGTATTTTCTGTTACTCTGGTTGGAGTATTTATTAATGATTCCAAACCAAAACTAGACAAAAGAAGCTTGTATTTATCCACTATGAAAGAGTCTTCTAGAAGATCAATATTCATGTCCCCTGTCAACATTAAAATTTTGTTGTTTAGATTTGGTAAACAATTTTCTAATTCTGTGAGAAATAGATGCATCGAATATTCCTGAAGTCTGTAAATAGCTAACATAGCAATCTCTATGTTTTTTAGTTTTAATTCGAGTAATACACAATCTGCTGAGAGAATATTAATGTATTCCTTTTTTACTATTTCAAATTCATTTGATATATACACAAGAACTCCTCCAGACCTACTTTTTGAGTTGCAGTTTGCAATAATCTGATATCCATCTATTTGATAATTACTTATTTCATCATCGTAAATCCAAATTTCAGTTAAAATTATCATTTGAGGCGCAGGGTAATTTATATTTATCTCAGCCATAAACATTTCAAAATTTTTTCTCATACTTCTAATATTTTGCTGAATGCAGATTATTTTATCTGTCATTGTTTTTGTCTAAAGATTATACGGTACTTAATACTACAGCTAAACATACGGTTTTTTTTCCAAATACAGTAACAAAAACTAGAAAATTCCCTACCTTACCTAATAATACGTACATTCTACATTTACCCGAAAATAAAAGCAAAAAATTTCTCTGTTCCTTTTTGATACAACAACACCCTATAAATTTTCCTAAATATAACTCTGAAAATAAGAAGTTTATTATTCTACCTAATAAGTATAAGCTGAAATTGTTACCACAGGAGGGACATTTTCTGCTTTGTTTATTTTTACCTCCTGTTGTTTTTAAATCAAACATATTCTTCCCCCTACACCGAACAATGAACAAAAAAGAAAAAAGATCTAGAATCTTGCAAATAAACTTAATATCTAACATTTTCTTGCGGGTTTTTGTAATTTCGAACTATGATAACTGACTCACGTTTTCCATCGTATTTAGATTAATTACTGGACTACCTTCGTTTTTTCGTATTAGAATTTTTCCGTTTCGAATCCACAGGAACTTATAATTTTTATTCTTCTTCGCCTCTCTTGCTGCTGCTAGGACTTTTTTCCTTGCCGGGCACAAAGATTCATTTATATATACTGGCGAGTCATTATTCAGGTTCATGTGTCTAGTGGAGAAGGTTCTTTTGATACGTCTTTTTTTCAGGATTTCCTCTTTATCTAGCCTTCTAGTGAGTACACATATTATTGGTCTTGGTCCCTGTGTAGCTTGAGATTTTTTGGGCCTATAGCATGTATCAATCATTTGTGGTGTTATAGGATAATCTAGTCCTTTTCCAATTATTTCCATCGTGTGTATTACATCTTCGTTCGGAACTTCTGGCATTCCATATATTTCTAGCATGTGGGATCTAGCACTCTGTTCTGTTTCGTCTATTCGATGCTGCATCTCTTCAAGTTTCTTTTTAAGACCTAAGTTTTCTGTTGTTAGCTCCTCTATTTTCGTTAGACAGATTTCAAGTCTTTTATCCTGTGTGTCTAATTTCGTCTTGACTTCAGCTATCATTGTATGACAAAGATCGACGGATGTTCCTAATTCTCGATCCATTTTTTTTTACATCTTGTCGCAATTCATTTATGACTGCTACTACATCTTTTAGTGAAATATTTCCAGTTTCGGCTCCGGTTTCAAGTGATCTGCTAAGTCTCTTGTCTTTAACACATGGTTCACAAAACCAATCCTTCTTGTCTTTCTTCAAATAGTTCAAATCTTCATCTTTCAACTTCGTACATGATGTATGGAATTTCCCTTTACAGGCATTGCACATTATTTCCAACTGTCCTCTCAGCGATTTCAGACAAATTTTGCAGGACATTTTGGGTTGAATTATTCGAACGCAACAATAATAATTATCCTTAGTACATTTCACACTGTTGAATTTGAATTTATTTTAGTAATAAATTTATACCATATGGGTACTACTTTCATTTTTCAGGGATTAATTAATTTATTATTTTGCTTTTACCGACTTTGGACCTTTATAAAAATAATATAAAATAAATGGTGACAACATGATTATTATACAGTGTGTCCCTGGATCCTGGATAGGTGAATCAACTCTTATGAAATTTCCAAGGCTATCTTGATTTTTCCAAACTGAAATTATTTTAGAAATAAGTCTTTTACTAAGTCTTTGGGACTGAACCCCAAAAAACAAAAATTTAAATCAAGAATTTTATCATCTCTTCTCTTCTATAAGTCGTTTCACCTAGAGTCCCTCGATATACAAGAGTCTGGTCATACGGTCTCCGGCAGCCATGTTTATCCTGTTTCACCGAAAAAATGCATTGATGAGATAGGCGCTTAGCACTAAAACAATTAAAATACGCGTTATTTTGCATATTATTTATACAGTGATTTTTTTGATGGTGACTATGGGAATGTTAAAGGATCTTGTAAAATCGTTTCCACATTATCTCTTGTTTTACCTCGAGTTTTACCTTGATTTACTGCGTATTCTTCAAAACAATGTTAAATGTAGTCAAGTTCAAAAGTGAGGTTTTTCATTTATTAACCAAGCAACATTAACAATAAATATCCCTCAATACGAAAATGTAAATAGATATTTTATATAATATTATGCGATATTTAAAAAAAAGAGTTTTTATTACGTAAATAATCGTTCAATAAGTCCCGGGAGTAACTATGAAAACAACATTTTACCGGCAAAATTCTGTATTATTCATCAAAATAATCTCCTTCAAGTGTAATACAATCATTCCAACGCTTCTCTAACTTTTCAATGCCATGTTTGTAGAACGATTTGTCTTTTGACTCAAAATGAGCCTCAGTAGCAGGGATCACCTCCTCATTCGAGCCAAATCTTTTTCCCTGGAGCATCTTTTTGAGATCCGCGAAGAGCCAGTAGTCGCTGGGGGCCAGATCCGGCGAGTACGGAGGATGGGGAAGCAGTTGGAAGCCCAATTCATTGAATTTGGTCATCGTTTTGATTGACTTGTGGCACGGTGCGTTGTCTTGATGAAAGATGACTTTCTTCTTCTTCATGTGTGGGCGTTTTTTGCTATTTCGGCCTTCAAACGATCCAAGAACACCGTGTAGTAGTCGCTATTGATGGTTTTTCCTTTTTCGAGGTAGTCAATGAAAATTATACCATTCGCATCCCAGAATACGGACGCCATCACTTTGCCGGCCGACTGTTGTGTTTTTGGACGCTTCGGGCGGCTTTCACCGGTCGTACGCCATTCAGTTGACTGCCGACGTGACTCCGGAGTGAAATAGTGAATCCATGTTTCGTCCACTGTCACATATCGACGCAAAAAATCCTGTTTATTGCGAGTAAACAGTGCCAAACAGCTCTCCGAATCATTGATACGTTGTTGCTTTTGTTCCATTGTGAGCAAACGCGGCACCCATTTGGAAAAAACCTTTTTCATAGCCAATTTTTGGTGCAAAATAGTAAATGCACTACCAGTTGATATATTCACCATCTTAGCTATCTCGCGCACTTTCATTTTGCGGTCACCCAACACGATTTTCAATACTTGCTTGGTGTTTTCGGGAGTTACTGCCTCATTTGGCCGACCCGAACGTTCCGCATCATTTGTATAGCACGACCGCGTTTGAAGTCAGCATACCACCGACAAATGGTTGTTTTCGACGGAGTAGAGTCTGGATAACATTTTTCAAGCCATTGCTGAGCTTGAACAGTATTTTTTCCCATTAGAAAACAATGTTTTATCAACACACGAAACTCGTTTTGGTCAATTTTTTCACGATTTCTCTATAGTTTTCTTGTTTATGCTTCGAATTACATCAAATTTTGACACATGTTATACTTCGAATTACATCAAATTTTGACACATCTCATCTAAAGGTTGGTACTTCTGAACCTTGGTATATACATGGCATTATTAGCGCCATCTCTACGCTAGTCCCGGGACTTATTGAACGATGAGTTAAGTACCTACCTAAGTTTTAAAGCTTGCAGTAATAAACTTCAATATAATTGGGTTCACGGACTAAAAATCTTAGAGGGTAATATACTGAAGGGTTATAAATATAGTTTTTAGAAGTGAAGCGGTCAGGTTTGTTCTTTATTAGACAGGTTCTATGTAATTCGAGCATCCCAATAATACTAAACGGAGTACTAAAACCATCTAAAATCTATTCAACTTCGCATTTCATTATTTTATAAATGATTCAGTAAAATGTTCATTATTCTTTCTAACTTTTGATAAAATATATCTGGAAGTATTAGATTAAAGCGAGTTTCTTTAATTTTATATTGAATTTTAAAGGGTAATTTATTTTTTTTTTCACTATTGCAACAATAACTAATTGCACAACGACCAGGCATTATTTATAACCTTATAGGTATATGCAATTCGATGAAAAAAATTAATTAGTAGTCATTTTCGAGACCGGCTAATGCTAATCTTATGGCACTCGTCGGAGCTAAAAGGATAAAAATGGCCGCCGAGGCGGCTAATAACCAATCAGAAAGATGACCGCGTATGGCCAGACTCTTATATATCGAGGGACTCTAGTTTCACCTATTCGGGGACAGATTGTAAATTATTTTTTTAAATTATTATACAGGTAGTTGATTCGAATAAATTAAATTCCTTCGACAAGCCGCGCAACAAAATTTAAATAAACGAAAATTCGAGTGCAAGAAATATTTTTTTGCACCAAATTTAATTGAAATTTTTGCAATTTTTTTAATGACTATTTTCTCAGAACCCATGGGACGTAATACATTTTATAATAAGCAAAGTTTAATTAATATCTTTAACGTTTAACGAGTTATTAGCTAAATAAGGCTTTTTCTGCCAGGTTTTTTTTTTTGGGGGGGGGGGGGAGGGACTCGGTACCCCACCCGAACTGGTTATTGTTGTTTTATGTTGTTACTTTACTTTCACTAACAGTTCGTGAAGAAAAATTTAAGATGCAAGTTTTTCGGATGAAAATTTCAACTTATAATAATTACTGGACTATTAGTAGATTTTTGAAATACTATTGAAATATATAATATTATGTTATATTAGTAATAGAGTTTTGAAATAAAATTAATTTGTAAATTGACCTAAGTGAAGATTTCTTGATAAATTTTAGGGGAGGATTTTCACAAATATACAGGGTGTTCCTAAATACGAGGTACATATGATAGGAGGTAATTCTTTAGCTTATTTCATTCATAAAAGTTCATACAAAGTACAAACATAGGTCCTCAAATGCTTCGTTACCGATCTACAGGGTGTTGAAATTTGAAGATTTTTTTCTTTTTTTTTTTCTTTATAAGCTCCGTGGGGTTATTCAAACTTTAGTCACACAGTCAGTCACATAGGGTCATCTAAGCCTTAATTAATTACCAGGCAGTGCCGAAAAAACTGTCAAAATTAATAGAAATGATAAATTATCCAAAAAATCCAGAGCCTGTTTTACCATTTAAAAAAATTATTATATGTGCAACGAATTAGAAGAAATTGTTTCTTTCTTTTCTTGATAAAGTTGCAGATACAAAAAACTATAGGAGACCAAAAAGTTTCTAAATAAAACAGAAAATTCACATTGTATTTTAGAATCTACCAGCGGCGCATCGCAAAAAAGTTCAGGGGGAGAAAGGGGGGCGAAATGGGAAAAATTCAGGGAAAAAACTCCTTGAAGATTTTCACAACCATTTTTGTCCTCTCTAATGATGTAAGCCCTACATCGTAAACTATATTTCCAATTTGAGCTAAATATCTCAAAAATTGCAGGAGTTTTAAAGAAAAATCGTTTTTTTTTATTTCAACACCCTGTAGATCATAAAATAAGCCAAACAATTACCTCCTTTCATATGTACCTGGGTATTTAGGAACACCCTGTATTTTTCAAGTCTGCTCCTAGCAGTGTGGGCTAAAAAATTCATATTTATCTACTTTTTTCTGTAAGAAAAATAAATTTTGACAAGAACAGATTGCCACCAAAAAGCTTTCATAATATCAGAATTTGATTATCCTCGCTATCCTGCAAGGTGTGCCACTTGAATGAAAAATATACATATTAAGAAATAAAAAACTTTTAAAATAACTCTTAATAAGGGTCAGTATTACTTCTAATTCTTCTTTGCAGGAAATTGCGAATAAAAAAATATATAAGATGTTCTGAAGGTGGTAGTTTTTGATTGTCATTTGTCAGAGTTTTTTTTTCATATCAAGTATGTTGATTAAAAAAAAAACTCAGTAACTCAACTCAGAGAAGACCTTAAAAAATATTGTTACCCCCCACGCCCCTTAGAATTAATCAAGGAATCTCTGATTGAATTTTCTGTACTGATTAATGAAACATGCTGTATAACAGGAGTAACAGGACTATAAAGTGATCTTGATTAATTTTTCTTTAATCAATGCATTCCTCAGACATTATAAATATAAATTGATGGATCTCTTGGGATTTTTATGGGAGACCTTAATTCTCTCTCGGTGATTTATGTGAGTTTTAAATTGATGATAAAAATACCGAAGATGGTAGTTTGTCTGCAATATTCCTATATGCAGCAATAGCAAATCAGCAGATGTTCAAGTATCTTACCCTAATTTGTTTCCACTAATCCTTTCACTACAAAGGCAATAACCCCTTTTCTTGTTTTTATGCCTGGGGTTATTTATTCTTATAATTTTAGATGTTAACTTTTTATAAAGAAAAAAATACAAAGTGAGAAATCTTGAATATGAATAATAATCTCTGCTTACCGAAAATATTTCCATTCTCAGACCAGATTCGTATTAATAAAAATATGCAGAAATTAATAACAAATAAAAAAATCCCAAAATTAAATCGGACGACGCGTCCGTGCGTCGCGACGCCAAGTACGTCGATCTAAAATAAAATCGGTGTTTTTTATAGTCGAACTTGTGTTATCTAAAATAATTTGACATTGTAATCAAGAAAACTATCAAAACGTACTTTTTGATCAAGTATTCATTCATATTATTTTGTACCTAATAATTTTGATACTGGTGTATTATACAGGGTGATTCTTTTAAAGCGCCCATTAGAAAAAGTTCGACTTCTAGTTGATCTAGGACTCTGAAATTTGGAATTTAGTAGGGATGTCGTACCCGGTCGGAAACGAAACCCGGGTACCCGAAAACAAAACCCGGGTACCTGACGGGTACCCGAAAAAAAAATTAAAACTACCGGGTGTTGAATCGACCACCGGTAATTTTTAAATTACGGTAAAAAAACGGCATTTTTGCAAATTCCAGCTTCCCTGGTTATTTTACAGCAAAAGTATAAGAGACATAAATAATTGAAGAGAATCGAAAATTACACAAAATGAGTTGCATCAACCAAGCTTAAACTAGAAGAATAAAAAAAATTCGAATCAAAAAATAAACTTGAGCATAGTGGGTTCGAATGGGGTACGCAGCGGTCATTATTTCTATTTTATGAGACTGCTGTTTGAATAAGGAGTGAACACTTGACGCTTAATAACGCGAACAGATTACATTTCATTTTAAATTTTATAATCATTCTTTTCGTGATTTAGTTCTGTATCAATTATTTGAATGATTAGTACATGGTTTTTTTAGGTACTTGGGACTATTATTACCTAGCGATTGGTAGATTAATTAAAATAATAGCAGAGATAACACAGAATGCAGACTGCAGACTTCTATGTATAAAAAAAAATTTAAAAGAATTCCCGTTTTCAAGTGGGTCCTTTCAATTTGTAAACAAAGCACTTACTCAATGGTTAGGGGAAAGGCTAGTATATCGTAAAAGAAAAGGACAAAGTACATATCTACCCATTTCACCAAAAGAGACAAACAACAATAATGGAAATATGGGATAACTTCATGAATCAGACTCCAGTGTTGACGCTAATGGGGCTATAAATCAATAATAAATCACACTTCACCTTTTGAATTTTAGAAATTTCTTATTCATTCTTGAAATCTAACAAATTTAATAACATTGTTCCTCTTGTGTTTTATTATACCCGGGAAATTAATGAAATTATAGAAATTGCTTGCACTTTACCTACTTGCTTGAAATTTCAATGACAGGAACATATAGGTATTCGGCCGGCCGAATATTCGTATTCGGTATTCGGCAAAAAAAGGTATTCGTTGCATCCCTAATAATTTGCATTAATAATTTTCATCCACTTCATTCGTGATAAGTAGGTATTTCTGGGTTTTTTAGGCGGTCGCTCCGCCTGTTGAGGATACATACCGGATTACGGGATGTTTTATTTTAATGGTTTTACGAGGTTGCCCATCCTTAAAAAGCAGATTTTTACGTCAAGTCGAGAGTTCTGAAAACCTGTTTGTCCTGCATGTGGACATGTGTTTGTAGTGATTCCCTATATTGAATGAATGATAATAAAAGAAGTTCATCATAGTTTAGAATAGAATGATACATTTTTGAGAGGGTTAGTAGTAGTGAACAGATGTTCTAGATTTCTGAATTATAATATTATTATTATGGCTCGTTCTTGTTTTCTTATTATGGTTTCTCTGAAGAACTATCTAAATCTACTATTTATCGGGTACCCGGTTCTTGAAAATCGGACCCGATTTGGATATCACCCGGGTCTACCCGGGTACCCGGGTACCCGCTGACATCCCTAGAATTTAGGCAACATGCATAATAACGAGTCGAAATGAAATATGCATATTAATGCATATTTCAGGACGATGGGTTAAAACCCGACTCCAATACGACAGGCTGTTGATTTGTCTTTATACTCATTAAGACCTACCTACCTACGGTTTGTTGTGAAATGAAATATTACCAAGATGGCGGCATATTTAAAAATGGTGAAAGGAAGTGCCATCTTTGTTTTTTTAAATTGGACACCCCATACATTATTGCATTTTCAGATTGTCTGAGAAAATGTGATAACAATGGTACTTATAGTTGCAGTTTAAATTGAGTAGGCTATTAGTTATAAACAAGCGAAAATCACGATTAAACGGCTCAAGATATCTGAAAACGGTTTACATGTCCCCCAAAGGCATTAACTCTACAATACAAGTGAATTGGAAACGAGTGCTGCTGGTTTTCCTGCTAAGAGTTAATCGGAAATCGGTTAATGAAAATCATAAAATTATTTTTTGGAACGTTTACATTACACATGAGATTTTTTTATTCAATCTAAAGAGAAAACAAAAAGCAGGGGAATTTCGAGCTATTTTCGAACTCTTCAATGAAATTTTAAAGCTGTCTCTAGCTTCCAGCTTTTTCCGGTAAATCGAGCAAAAGTCAATTTTTCGTACTCTCTAATTCAAAAAGGCGTTCTCAATTTTCTAGAAAATGACGGCAGCTAGAGACAGCTCGAAAATTCCATGGAAGAGCTTGAAAGAAGTTCAAAACTTGCTATTGATTTGTTTTTAAATAGTTTTTTTTTTACAAAGCTGTACTTAATACTTAAATTTGGGACCTATAAATCTTGCTTCCATCGTCAACCTGTTTCAATGCTTAATTGCAGCTCAAAAGTTGACTTAATTGAAAAATTACTCCTGCATTATTGGATGCAAAAATTAATAATTTTTTTTTTAAGGTTTGAAAGGCGAGAATGCCCGCTGAGAAAATGGCTGTAGAAAGTGAAACTTCTCCCGCCAAATCCAAGACTTCCACTATCAGTAGAAGTGTGGGAGGAGGAGGCGGAAACACTCTAGCCCAGGTTACTATGCTCGACGGTTCAATCCTGGAAGTGCCAATCGAAGTAACTCCATTCATTACTTAATCAAATTACCCTTTTAACGTTCACTATTTCCGTTCCACAGCGAAAAGCCAAAGGCAGAGACCTCTTGGACAAAGTATGCGAATCAGTTAACTTGATCGAAAGAGACTATTTCGGCCTCGTCTACTCCGATCGACACGATCCACGAAACTGGCTGGATCTAGATAAGAGAATTTCCAAATTCATGAAAGGTGCAGTGTAGTCACTTTCCGTCTGAATTAACATAAAATTGTTATGGTTTTGATTCCAGTTGAACCGTGGCGATTCAATTTCGAGGTGAAATTCTACCCTCCAGATCCGGCCCAACTGCAAGAAGATATTACCCGTTACCATTTGTGTCTTCAGATTCGAAATGATATCATTAATAACCGATTGCCGTGCTCATTTGTGACTCATGCGCTCTTGGGTTCGTATCTGGTGCAGTCGGAGCTCGGCGATTATGACCCTGACACTATGGGCAAGAATTATTTACGGGAGTTCAAGTTTGCTCCCAATCAGTCGGAAGATTTGGAAAATAAAGTTATAGAACTACATCGTACCCATAAGTAAGTGTCTATTGTACCCATAAGTGGTGTGTTGTATTTATACCTTTAACCTTTATAAGCCCTTTAGTTTATGGTACTTCCTCCCACAGAATACTATAACAGATAACAGTATAAACCAAATGTGTATCTTTATAGAGGTCAAACACCGGCCGAAGCAGAATTACATTACTTGGAAAATGCAAAGAAGCTTGCTATGTACGGAGTCGACTTGCACCCGGCCAAAGATTCAGAAGGAGTCGACATCATGCTAGGTTTGTGACGCAAGATTTAATTTATCCTTCAACTCACGATCTTAATGTCTAATTTTAGGTGTGTGTGCATCTGGCTTGTTAGTATATAGAGATCGTTTGCGAATAAACAGGTTTGCCTGGCCGAAAATCCTGAAAATTAGCTACAAGAGACACAACTTCTACATCAAAATACGTCCCGGAGAGTTTGAACAATTCGAATCGACAATCGGATTTAAACTAGCGAATCATAGAGCAGCAAAAAAATTATGGAAAACTTGCGTAGAACATCATACTTTCTTTAGGTAAAATTGGTGGACGAGTGAGAGTGTTCTTTATTGTTTGATCGATCGATTGGTTTTAGATTGATGACTCCAGAAGCTACTCAGAAGTCTTCATTGTTTCCGAAATTAGGATCGAAATTCAGGTACTCGGGCCGTACTCATTATGAAACCAAGAAAACTCCAATCGACAGGCCTGCACCACAGTTTGAAAGATCTCTCACCGGAAAACGTTTAACTTCGCGCAGTATGGACCGTAAGTTTTTTTTAATCGAATTTAGCAAAAGAAATGCAATGATCACGGAATGTTTCTCAAATGCTGCGACTCTGTGTGATGTACCTACCTACCTATACAACTTATTTCTTCAACTTTAACTTGTTGCATCGCAATGATCTATACCTGTACCTGTAAGTCTAGCCGCACACCAAAGAAATATAATATGAAACATAAAACAAGAAACATGTTTTTCATATTTCTTCGGTACGCGGTTCCTTGACTATATCTACCAGTACTTATGACGGATTGTGCGAAATGCATGATTGTTGTTTGTGTTTGTAATTTTAAATGAATGTACCTTCTAATAGCTCTAGGTGGTACCCGCCCAGAAGATGAATACAACGAGGCCAACAAGCGTCACACCATGTCACATCCACCCGATCACATACCCGATGTCGACAACCAAACGTCACCTGCTAAGGTCAAGTCACCAAAAGACAAAAAGGAGAAGAAAGATAAGGTAAGTTGTGGGTTTCTTTTTTCAAATCATCGTAAAGAGGTTATTGGTTGGGACTATAAGTAACAAAACAATGACAGTTGTATTTTAATCAGAATTTTTTATTATCACTGAAAATGTGATTGTTTCCAACAATCGCAAAGGTTTTGTAGATTTAGAAGAACTTGATTGATTTGTTTAAGTATAAAAATGGGGGAAACAGAAAAATTGTTAAATATATCAGGCCAATAATTTAAACTAGCTAATTTGCCGTTTTATGCAAATCATATCTATGAATTATGAGAACTGGATGGGGTGTTATAATGGAATAGTCACCAGAAGGGGAGACACAGAAGATCTTCTCTAGAGTTTATTACAAGCTTGGAGCTTATTACATATTTCCAGTTTCCAGAAAATCCACCAGTTTTCCAGAAGATCATAGGATACTGTTTTGAAACACTGAAATGCAGGATTTCAAGCTTTTTACGAGTTTTCAGATATTGATTGGGGTTTTAGGTAATCGTATCACCCATTTATTTCTGGAAAATTGCAGAAAACTGGTCGGTGAACTGATCCAGTTCACTTTATAGGTGAAAATATGCATGCTTGTAAATCGTGAATGGTCTCAGAATTTCGAGTGTTTTACCAGCTTTTCAATGGTGCTTTTTTCCTTTTTTCTAGCCACTTGGGTTGTACAGAAATTTGGTTTTATGAGTTTGGTTTTATGATTTGGGATTTCCCTATTAGTGTACTTATTTTTTATTATTGTTTTTATTTTTTTTCTTAACACATTTTCACTTAAATCAGATGCTTTAGCAGATATTGTTTTCGGAGTATTTGGTTATTCTTTCTTAGAAAGCGCCATTCTTGTAAGAATCAGTTCAGAATTAAAAGACTTGGAGTACTCCTCAGTTTCCAGAAAACTAATAATATCGTGGTCAGGAAAAAAATTAAAACACTGTTGGAGAGTTACGTTTTACGAGCATGCCTATTTCAGGTTTTCACCTAAAAAGTGAGCTGACTGGACGAGTTTTCCGCGTTTTTTCTGGAAAAATATAATAGTGTCTAGAAAAAAATTAAAACACTGTTGAAAAGCTCATAAAACATTTGAAATTTTGAGACCATCCTCTCTTTATGATCATCCATATTTCACATTTTCACTTATAAAGTAAGCTAGCCTGGCAAGTTTTCCGCTTTTTCCCAGGAAACAAAAGTGGCTATAAAAAAAACACGTTTAAAAGCTCGTAAAACACTAGAAATTCTGAGACAATGCGATTTAGGAGTATGCCGTTTTCACATTTTCACCTAGCAAGTGAGCTGACTGGACGAGTTTTCCGATTTTTCTGGAAAAATATAATAGTGGCTAGAAAAAAATTAAAACACTGTTGAAAAAGCTCGTTAAACACTCGAAATTCTGAGACCATCCACAATTTACATTTTACAAGCATGCTTATTTCATATTTTGACCTACAATGTGAGCTGGACAGAGCAGTTTTCCGCAATTTTCCAAAAATAGATACTTAAAACTCGAAATAATTATCTAAAACTTTGAAAAAAAAACTCGAAATTCCTGTGGGTTTCGGTTTTTCACTGCAATTAGTATTTTAGTGTCTCAAAACGGTTTTACATGATTTTCCCAACTGCTATGTTTAGGGAAAACTCAAAGTTTTGATTTGAAAACTTACTCGTAATTCCTAGAGGTGATTTGCCTAAAAAATAGCAGATCCAGGAAAATTATTGTAAAGTTTAAATCATTGATCTTAAATATAGGTAGGTAATCATCACAGGTAGGTATAAATATAGGTAGGTAATCATTAATTTGTTAATTGAACTTGTAAAATTGTATTTTTGGTTTTGGAAATTTGTTTAATCTCTCTAGTTTTGATAATAATATTAATTTTTCTACTAGCTTTAATATTATATGAAATAATGTAATTTTCATCAAAAATATTTCTAATTCTAAAGATTATAAAACTAATATTACTTTGAATTTTACAATTCTTAATATTTTTAATTGAATATTGACATAGCTGGCCCGGACACTCACAAGTGGATCGGCATCTGCAAGCTCTACCAGTTCAGTTGAAGGCGATTACGATGCAGTTGAGAAAAAGAAGGTTGATGATTTGCATTTAAGGATCTCTTCATTTTCAGCTATGTTTTTGCTGCAGTCTTGCCTTGGTGCTGTTTACATTTTATTTTGGTTTTGTGTTTTTATATTCACACATACTTTCATTATTCCTCCGTTGCGCTGTTAGTTTTCTGCTACAAGTCTTATATAAGAAGAGGTCTGGAAATTCCTGACTAAACCATCAAAATCAGAAAAACATTTATAAGTAAGAAAGGATTATTTCCGTACCTCTCATTATAATTCAGTGGGCCTTTAATACCTACCTAGGGTCCAAAGATCCAATTTTTTTTTTTATTTACTATTTTAAGCTTCTATGAATCGAAAAAAAAACTATCATACTGCAAAAGGGTATTGTAATTTGTAATAAATTCATTGTTAAATTGGTTTCCATTTCTGAACATTGTACATTTTTGTGATCGTCCCTCAGTCTTAGTAATTTGTGAATGAGTATGATAATTGCTTCATTGTTTGCGACATCTTGTTGTGTACATATTCGAAAAAATTCTACTGTGTATAACATTGTAAAATTATCAATTGTAGAAACAAACATTGAATCATAATGACTACTACTTTTAGTTAGGTAGTTTGTGATTTTAGCTTCATGGCATCTCTGCTTTTCTGGTACTTTAATAAAATTGTCTTTTATTAATTGAATTTTTTATTGTTAGAAACCAATTGGTGGGATAGCCGTCTTGCCAGCTGGAGGGCTATTCAATAAGAAGAAGGAGGATAAAGAAAACCATGACGTCAATGCTCCCGATCAAAATGGTACCACTGACAGTGAGTCTCAACTCAATTCCAGTGCAGATAGTGAGAGAGCACACAAAGACAAAAAACCTAAGGTAAGTGATTATTAAATTTTATACAATTCAATTTAATTGAAAGGATGCTTTTTTTGTGATAAAGTAGGTTATTTATCGTGATTATTTTCGTACAATAGTAAAGATTGCATCTGTGTATGTGTTTTATGGAAAAATGGTGTATGTATTATAGAAGAGACTGTGTTTTGTAGTAGCTGAAGCGTTTCGTAATCCAGGAATTTTTTAAGGCAAACAAATGTTTTCCTTTTCGATTTCATTATTTTTATTTTTAAAGTATGTTTTTAGCATGTCAATTAATGCATGTTTTGCTTTATAAATCAGACCACTGGCTTCCTACCTTTTGGTTCTAAACGAGAAAAATCGCCGAAAGACAAGAAACTCAAAGAGCAGCCACTGCAACGAGAAGATACCCCGGGAAAGGAAACGGAGAAAGAAAAAGGAGGTCCTCCTGTGGGCTCCCCTCAACTTCCCGGATACACAAAAGAATACGATTACGAAACAACCGACGAGCAGAAATCTCCCAGGCGACCTTTCACCAGAGGTTTCTCTTATGAAAATCAGCGATCGCCTACAGATAACGAACCTGAAGCTCAGACATCGCCTACGACAAAACGAGCGACCGGTCTGGCTTTCAACTACGCCCCCGGCGATCAGGACAAACTTAAAAAAGCACCACCGGCAGCAGGTGCCGCTCCATTGTTTAAAGATCCCAAGTCTGACAGCGCCGCTTTCCTGGCCGGTGAACAATACTTGCATCACGCTCCAATTAAAGGCGACTCGAAGGCTGTCACACCTGCAGCAGTACCGGTGCCAGTTAAACGTACACGTCCAATCAAATTATTCGTTACAACGGGTAAAAGGGATCCCAAAACTGGCCGAATAGATCTCGATCACGCTACCACCGATGTTACTGAAGCTACACAGAACATCGAAACAGAGCTCATAGACTCGAAGTACGGTTTGATAGACCCATCAAATGGCACTGTCATCATCACTGATCCCAGCAACGGACAAAAAGAAGTCGTACAAGGCCACCTCGATCCTTCTACTAAACAGATTGTTATAACTTCCGGTGCCGTAATCGATCCAAAGACCGGGAAGAAGGATGCGACGCTAGGACAGATAATATCGATTACGGGCTCGCAACAACCAGTGGCGGCCTCTCCTTTGATTGCAGCTCCTAAAAAACGTTTGATTAAAATCACTGTTGTGACAGCAAGAAAAGATCCCAAGACTTCTCGAATTGAAGCCGAAAAAGGTACATCTGAACATATCGATGCAATTTTGAATCCCGTAACAGGTCAAGTTGAAACCAAGTTTGGAGTAATCGATCCTACAAACAGGAAAATCATCTACACCGACCCGAAATCTGGTAAACAGGATTCTCGTCCTATAGAAATCGATGAAGCTCTGAATCAGATTATCGTAAAGGAAGGAGTTTATGATCCGAGAACGGGAAGAATCGATCCCACTCTCGGGCAGTTAATCAAGTTCTCTGATAAGGGAGATACGATCGTACCTGTTACTGCTGTAACAGCCAAGCGAGACCCTAAAACTGGTCAATTGGACCCCACTAAAGCTCATAAAGAAACCAGCAACGGTAAAATTGATCCCAAGCATGGTGTTATTGTTACAAAATATGGAACCGTCGATGCCAAAAATAAGAAAGTCTCCCTTAGGAATCCCACAACTGGCAAATACGAGGAACATCCGATTCAGTTTGATGCCCAGGACAACATTATAATTCTTTCCGGAGTAGTCCATCCGCAGACCGGCGTGAGAGATGACAGTCTCAGCCAGATTTTGCAGGTCGGTTCAGAAATCGATCCGGAAGTAAGTGTCATTTCGGTGAGCGGAAAAGTCGACAAAAAAGGCCTCGATCCTAAAAATTCATCGCCACCTGAACAAACGATCGGTCTGTACAATCCAGACAACAACAAAATCTACACCAAGTACGGCGTTTTCGATCCCGTTTATGAAACTCTCACGTACGTCGATCCTAAAACTGGTAAAACCGAGACTAAACAAGGCACTCGTGAACCCGCTTCCGATGAAGTACTCTTCAGAGGTCTCATTAATCCTAAAACCGGGAAACTGGACAATAATTTCGGGCGATCCATTAAAATTCAGGTAAGAAAACCCAAAATTGATGCTCCCGTCGACTCGCAATTAGTCCAAGAAAAAGCTAAGACACCTGAAAGGGTCACATCGGGCTCACCTCAACCGATCGTAATCAAGCCACGCGATAAAAATAAGATCATAAAACTCCTCGTCATAACCTGCAAAAGGGATCCAAAATCTGATCATTTCGATGTTGAAAATGGCCACGTGGATCAGTCTGTTGGTATTCTAACCTCGACCGGTGAGATCGATTCCAAATACGGTTTGATTAATCCACAGAAAGGTTGCCTTACGATCATTGATCCGGCAACGGGTAAGCAAGAAGTGGTGCAAGGTCAAATCAATCCACAATCGGGTCAAATCCAGATCCCCGGTCCCGTCTTGGATCCTAAAACCCTCAAGAGAGATCCTAATTTGGCACAACTTATCACCATTGTTGGTAGTAAACCGTCGGAGCCAAGAAAAGGGGTCAAGAATGCTCTACCGTCACACCCGATCCCCAAGAAGAGGGTGATTAAAATCTTGGTTATCACCAGTAAGAAAGATCCCAAGACTGGTAAGATCGATACAGAGAAAGGCACCGTGGAAAAACTGACCGCGACCGTTGATCCTGTAAGTGGTATTATTGAATCGAAATACGGCAAAATTGATCCGCAGAATAATAAAGTGATCCAAAAGGACAAGTCTGGCAGACCTATAGTTACTCCTATTAAAATTGATGAAGTATCAGGTCAGATATACATCAACGATAACATCATTGATCCTAAGAGTGGAAAAATTGATCCTAATTTGTCGCAAGTTATTAATGTCGTTGATCCTCAACATCCGGCTGTCATTGTTACGACGACAACGGCTAGAAAGGATCCAAGGACCGGAGTTGTTGACAAAGCAAACGGCAGAAGTGAAACTACCAACGGTAAAGTTAATCCTGAGACCGGTGAAATATTTACCAAGCTGGGAACCATCAATCTGAAATCGATGAGAATCACTTACCGCAATCCCAAGACAGGAGAAGTGACTGAAAAACCCATCCATGTAGACAAGGATAACAACATTGTCGTATCGTCGGGAGTCGTCGATCCTAGAACTGGAAAAGTCGATGCCAACTTTGTACAGTTGATAGAAGTGGGACCAGAAATCGATCCCGAAATACAAATCACAACTTACGTCGGTAAAATCGACAACAAAAAGAACACGATCGATTCCAAGAACGCAGTACCTGACACCACTCCCGGTTTGTACGATCCTGATAGAAACGTTATTTACACAAAATACGGATACTTAGATCCGGTAGAGGAAACGCTCGTCGTAACTGATCCTAAATCAGGAAAACATGAAACCCGATCAGGCCATATCGATCCAAATACAGGAGAACTTGTCTTCAGAGGTGGCTTTGTCAATCCAAAGAACGGAAAAGTTGATAAAGATCTCGGAAGAGCTGTTTCGATCCACATTACTGAACCTGCTATTGATAATGTTGCCTCTCAACAACCCTCCGAGAAAGACACTCAGAAAGTTACTGCTCATCAGCCGGTCTCTCCAGTGCGACCTGTTTCGCCTACCAAGTCCGTTTCGCCGGTTCAACCATCACCGCCTCCGGCCCAAACTGTAACTCCTGTAAAGACGTCACCCACTAAACCTGTAACTGTGACTCCAGTCAAACCACCCACTCCAGTAAAACCGGTATCACCAGCTAAGCCCGCTCCAGTTACTCCAGCTAAACCAATAACCCCTGTAAAACCAGCCGAAGTGCCTCTAGCTGCAAGGCAATTATTCGCCGGCGGTGATAAAGTTGTACCAAAACATCGCATCGTTAAGATAATGGTGATCACTTCGAAGAAAGATCCTGTGACAGGTAACGTCGATATCGAAAACGGCCAAGTGGAACATCTGACCGGAGTGGTCGATCCTAACACCGGCCTCATAGAAACCAAGTACGGACAGATCGATCCCACAACCGGTTCCTTGATATCCCACGATAGCACTGGCAATAGAGGTGTAGTTCAAGGCAAGGTCGATCCAGTCACGGGTCAGATAATCGTCAACGGAGGACCAGTCGTGGATCCCAAGACCGGAAAACTCGATTCGAGTCTCGGACAGGTGTTTTCTGTTGTGGGGTTGAAGAACGCCCAAGATCCAAACGCCGCTCCCGTACCTAAGAAACGAACAATCAGGATTACGGTGATTACCACAAAGATTGATCCTAAAACCGGGAAAGCTGATCCCGAGAAGGGCCAGATCGAGCAGTCCACTGCGCTGCTTAACCCCGATACTGGTCTTATCGAATCGAAATATGGCCTCATCGATCCCAAGAGTGGAAAACTGATAATAAACGATCCGAAATCAGGTAAAGTTGATGCTAAAGATGTAAAGGTGAACGAAAATAACGGACAGATTGTTGTGTCCGGTGGTGTAGTCGATCCGAAAACAGGAAAGATCGACAATTCGTTGGGTCAAATAATAAGCATAGCGGGACAGAGTGATCCTGTACTGGAAATTACTACCATCACTGTAAAAAAGAATCCCGTCACTGGTGCTATTGATGTAAATAACGGGCAAATGGAGAACTCTAAAGGTAAAAAGAACAGTGCCACTGGTGAAATTACCACTAAGTATGGTGTCATAGATTTGAAATTACTCAGGATAACTACTAAAGATCCTAAAACCGGCAAAATTGAATCACGTCCCCTTCAAGTCGACGCAGATGGTAACATAATTATTGCCTCTGGAGTTAAGGATCCTAAAACCGACACAGTCAATCCCGATCTAGCCCAGGTTATTAAAATCGGAGGCGAAGTGGACCCGGAAGTTCAGGTCGTCTCTTTTGTTGGTAAAATTGATCCCAAAAAAAATACTGTTGATCCTAAAAACATTACGATGGACGTCAGTAATGGCATATACAACCCCGTCACTCATAAAGTGGACACCAAATTCGGCCAGATCGATCCAGCTAAAGGGACCTTGACTCTGATCAATCCAAAGACGGGTCAGATAGAAGTGAAACAAGGCTTCGTTGAACCTCATACGGGACAGATTATCTTCAAAGGATTGGTCAACCCTAAAACCGGTAAAGTTGATCCTAATTATGGAAGAGTGGTCAATATTCTAATAAGCGAGCCTCAGCTGAACGATAAAGGTGACTTGATTCCAAGACAATCTAGCGATATCAAAATCGATCCCAAAACCAATCAAGTCTGGGTGTTTGATCATCACGATCCCGTCACCAAGCAAGATGTTTATACCACGGGACAGATTGATCCCATTACCGGATATGTCATTACGATTTACGGCCATATCGATCCCAAGTCAAACGCAATAACGAAAGTATCCAAAGTCGATCCCAGTTTTGCGAAAGTGGATCCGCAAACCAATCAGATATTCACGAAGACCGGCCAGGTCGACGAAACGGGAGCGCCTCTATATTCTTCGTCCGATATAAATCCTCAAACCGGACAGATTTATACCAAATACGGTAAAATTGATCCAAAGACCGGTAAATTGGTGATAATACGCATCTACCTCATCAATGAAAGTGAACCTACAGGAACTGTGAAAGAAATCGATCCCAAAGACTGCCAATTCGATGAGAAAACTGGACGAATCATCAATGTCACGACACAAACCGTTTACATTTATAGCATGGTGGATCCGAAAACTGGTAAAATAGTTCAAGTAGATCCAAACGATCCTCTTGTGAGAAGTGCTAACACAAAAATTACACAAGTCCTGACTTTATCTGGTGAAATAGATCCTGTTACGGGCAAAATCCATACCGAATGGGGCCACATCGATCCACAGACGGGCGATATCGATCCCAAGACTGCCAGAAGAGACCCCGTCACCGGCGAATTGATCCTGAATTATGCCCAAATCGATCCTTCTCACTTCCCCGACTTGAAAGACACGAAAGTGAAAATCAAAACGCAAACCAGAACTGCCGGTGGTGGCTCCTCGGGCGAATCGAGTGACGATGACCTGAACGAGTATGCCTCGGAGAAAATGGAAGGTATCGCTGATTTGAAGGTAACGA